>JAZAYU010001264.1:0-65893 GCA_038501625.1 Corbicula japonica | reverse complement strand
GTAAGATTTATATCTCCGTAAAGTTCAATGTCTCGCCGACATTTCACTATATTTTTTTTTAATTTTTGTGAATGCGTTAGGCCGTTATAACATTTTATGTTGAGCATATACCATTAGAAAATCGCGACGTTTTATCGTTACATGACGTCGTGATATCAGTATAATTACTTCGTATACAATGCCGTACTAAAATATTGTTCAAAATTTTATTTATTGAGATTTACACATTTTAATGTGTTGGTAGAAAAAAGAAATTATTTTCCAACATTCTTCAAATATAACGAACTTTTATAAATTGTTCGTAAAATAATTTATAAAAGTTTTAAAAACCCCTATCGGTTATTTAACTTTTTGCGAAAGTGCCATGGGGTATTTTAAAGGGATGTAATTCATTCATGTCCTGTTCTTAAGCATTAATGAAATGCGTGCTCCAATTTTGCACTCCTTTACGATGTTGGCTGTCTAATTGCCTTTTGTTAGCTAGATACCATATTACGCTGATTAGGTGTGCGCACATGTCTACAACTCTACTGTCTGGCCTACGTTTGCAGTACTAGACAACAACGGCGCATTCGCGATATTCTATCCAGCATTTATATTGCCAGGCCAAGACATTTCTGCTTTGAATATTGGCAAAGTTTTTATCGAGTTCTGCGTGAACAAGCACTCCGTATGATTCGTCGTAGAAATGTTCCTGGGAAAATGACGAGGCCAGTTTGAGCTGGTAAGCTCCAAGAGTTATGCTTCTCAAATCTTTAATCGCATTTTATATGGTTAACCGGTTGCAATTTTGGGTTAAGTTAACCATATATAGATATAGAAATGTAGAAAGCAAATAAAAATTTTCGTAGCTATTTTCATACTTTTGCATTTGTGATGTTTGCAGTATTTTACAGGTATTTTTGACACCGACATGTATATTAAGAATACCATAATTGTGTTTCACACATCCCCGGATGAAAGGAGTGACGCGTTTCCGATGAGAGGTGAAAATGATGAAAATAATTACTGACAAACTAATTAGTACCATTACTAATGCTTATGTTAGCGACATCGTAAAAGAACTTATTCAGTCATTTAAATATTAGATTATATTAAATATTTATCGCGTTATTCTAAAACAATTGAACATATTGCGCCTATGCGATTTTGAAGTAAATAATTATTATCTATGGTTTAACTATCTGTATAATAAGTTAAGTATAAATTTTATTAAATCTAAATTTGTAAGAAAAAAAGTCAATGCCTCTACGCAATTTTTTTTTTCGTTGAAATTCCATAAAACAAAACCACCGGGCAACCGCGGGTACAGATTACAGAGTCTCACACATTTTTTGCGACGTAAATATGATGATGTTATTAAAGAATTCAAAAACCCTCAACATTCCTATGTTCCTATTAAAATTCGTAAGTTTAAACTCTTCTTTCGGTTACAAGTTCCGCTTAACCGGTTACAAAATCTAGAATCGGTCACATCCGTAATATATACAAATATATACCACTATGAATTTATACTACGATGAAAATCTCGTTGTATTTATTCAATATTCAATTCAAGCATGAATATATCTTTTTGTTGATTTACATAGCACTGTAACGCTTATGAGGTGACTTTCTTTTTTATGCGGCAAAAAGACATACATTTGCCGCATAAAATATTTAAAGCACATACAAGTACAACAGTGGTTGATATAATATCATTACAATCGGACTTAGTTTGTTTTTGGTGTCGATACTTTGAGAGAGTAACATTCTGGCAAAGATTTAGTGAAGTCGATTTAATTTTGAACCAAACCAAACAAGTCCACTTAACCAAGCTTCGAACTAACATTTTCAATAGGTTTATTCTGACAAAGATTTATTAAGAATGATTTTATTGTGAGCCAAACCAACTGATCTGTCTGCAAAATTTTTTTTAAATGAGGTTTGTTTCAAACTTGTTTTTATTTCCGTTGCAATAAGACCCAAGTAATGCACATGTGATTTGTACATGTACCTATTGCCCTAATACTGGGGAATACTGGGGAATACATGGGCATGTGAAGCAATCCCTAGAAACGTCCCTAACACGCCGGGGTTTGGGGCAGTGGTAGCCATTTTGTAGAACCAGAAAGGGCTATGTGTGCCAATAAATAACAATAAAACAAATTTTACCCACTTGGCCAACGAGCATGTCATTAATATACGCGAAAAGTCTATCTCAATGATGACTTAATCAAAGCTCATCATTCTGTAGTTACACCAACAGTACTCTGGAGACTCCCATATCATTAAATTTCGAAACGGACAGACATCATCATACCAAAGTCATCACCATCGTTTTCTTCAAATATTAGAACTTTGTTTCTAAGCTTTATTATAAATGGTTAATTTAATCCTCTTTATGTGGCAAAAAGGCACAGTTGCCGCAAATATAAGAAATTATTGCTTTCTGCATTGAGCGTCCCCGCATAAACGCAGTCGCACTGTTTATGCGTTGAAAATCACCGCATAAACGAAAAAAATGTTTTGTGGCAATGCTCCTATGCTGTATTACACAGCACTCCCGTTAACAATCGTTAAAATTGCAACTTTCGACACTGACACTTCATCGCATGGATATTATCTATTATTAAGAATGGTAATGCTTCTTGAACATAAAAATATAGACCTCTGCATGGCCCTATTATAACACGGAAAAACAAGTAAATTGCAATTGGTGCAAATGCACATTTCTAGTGTAATGGATGCCATTAAATCGTTTGTTTTATGTTTTTTTTTGTTTTATTTTAAACTTACCGGAAATCTATTCATACAGAAAAGAGTTCCAAGTAGCTTGTTGCCAGCAGCCGTTCGCAGTTTAACCACCAATTAGGCGACGGAATTTCTTCATGTTTTGACCGTGGTTTGCTGTCGATAATATCCCGGCAAGCATGTTAAGTAAACAGATCATCAAACTGGGTTTTGGTTATGCTAGTTAGATTTAAGTAGTCGGACGCGCGTAGCATGCCTGTTGTGTCATTCAAGTCTGACTTTCCTTTAGCGAATAATAGTTTACTTCAGATATTTAAAATAAAAGTTTTAGATGTTTTGCTCATTACTCTTTTGAAATTTTCTTTCCTAAGGCAGAAAACTCCGCAGAGAACATTCCGTCTTTCAAATGATGTTAGCAGCAACGGGCCTTTGAAATCACCAATATACCCGTTTCAGCAAAGAGTTGCAAAAAGCATGTTTGGGAACTGCAGTTCGTTTAGTTTTGCGTGAATTGCATATCAGACAAGTGCCGTGACTATAACCACCTGGTTGTATGAAAAGTGGCACCGAAGACGACTTAGAATTTATTTTGAACAAGACGCATTTTTGGAGCGGGGTATTCCATTGTGTGATGAGCTTGCATTAGAACTACTGTAAAATATTTTGCGATATTTATTGCAAATGCCAGAAGTGGGATTGACGGTTTTAATCATGAAAGATTTATTCAAGCATTTCCGGAAAGCTTTATTATTTGGTCGCTGTTCGTACTGTTTAACTCTTTTTATGCATACCAGGCAAGTGTAATCTTTTGTTAAGAGACATATTTTGAATCCTAAAAAATCAACTGATCTCCGTTTGGATTTATTGTATATAGATCTAAATAGATTAAAAGATTAAAATATTATTATATGGTAATTGATAAATTACGTTCTTAGTAAGACTTTTTAAACATAATAAAGCAGTGTAAGAGCAGTGTTGTTTTTAAATGAGTTTAACTTTTTTCAAAAATAGTTTTTTAATTTTACTAATTACGTCCCTTTACGACGGTTTCGTCAAAACAAGAACGGCCATCGACAACAACAACCTTGGCCTGTTATATGTTTTTAACAGTATAACTATTTTTTTCACTGGACACGGTGTTCATGCAATATGTTTGACAATAAAAGTGAATATATTATGTATTTTTAAATTTTAGAAAATCTACGGCGGAGTTTTTTTACGACGAAATCAACGCTTTGTTGTCCGTTGATATGGTGAAATTCGACACCGTAGGTCATGCTAAAAGTCCATTATTAGGGAAAACCGACGCCATTTGCTTCGAGCATTGGCCGACATGCGGGCGGTAATAAGAATAAAAAACCAATTAAGGAAACAATCATTTTCTTTTCACAAAATATAAAAATAAACTATGAGCGCATGCAACAACCACAAAAATATTTTTCTGGGAGATGTAACATCAAACTTGTGATAATCTGTGAAATTTTCGAAGTGGTTGTCACATGCGCTCTATATTAATTTTTTACATGAAGCGTTAAAAATTGGCAAATAATGCCAAATTCGACGAAACGCGCGCGGTTCTATGCGTTCCCATGACGTCATAACGTGCTGACGTCATAAAATATACAGGAAAACATAACGAGTATATAATAAACTAAGTTTATGCAAAGGCAAAAGTTATGATAAACTAAATTAATTTTTCACTAAAAAAGTGGGCAAATTACAGCCAAGATCGTCCCTTGTCCTTTCCCTGACATCATACATCTCAAATAATTACTGCCGTCTTGACCTTGCCCTTCATTTCATTCATGTTTTTTGTTTCTTTTTACGTATGTGAGTCTTGTCTGTCTTTTTTCATGGTGTTGTATTTATTATGTCCTGGACCCCATTGGAAATAAGTCAATTTGACTTTCATGGGCTATCCATGCATGACATTTCTAGTCATTACAAGTGCACCAATAACAGACTAATTTCTTTTTATGCCCCCGCCATGAAATGGTGACGGGCATTAAGAGTTGCTCCTGTCCGTCCGATATTCTCGTGAACGCAACTCCTCCTACACTACTGGTGGGAATTTAATGAAACTTGAGCACAATGCTTGGCCTGATATGTTGTTGTGCATAAAGGTGGGGTTTCGCTCTAACATGTTCCGTTCAGAAGTTATGGCCCTTTGATACTTCCATTTACATTAGTTTTAATCGGAGTATATCTCGTGAACGCAACCCTCCTACACTACTGGTGGGAATTTAATGAAACTTGACCACAATGCTTGGCCTGCTATGTTGTTGTGCATGAAGGTGGGGTTTCGCTCTTACATGTTCAGTTCAGAAGTTATGGCCCTTTGA
The DNA here is from genome assembly GCA_038501625.1 of Corbicula japonica. Classification (NCBI taxonomy): domain Eukaryota; kingdom Metazoa; phylum Mollusca; class Bivalvia; order Venerida; family Cyrenidae; genus Corbicula; species Corbicula japonica. The sequence goes on along the minus strand of JAZAYU010001264.1, from coordinate 60,818 downwards.
TACTTCCATTTACATTAGTTTTAATAGGAGTATATCTCGTGAACGCAACCCTCCTACACTACTGGTGGGAATTTAATGAAACTTGACCACAATGCTTGGCCTGCTATGTTGTTGTGCATGAAGGTGGGGTTTCGCTCTTACATGTTCCGTTCAGAAGTTATGGCCCTTTGATACTTCCATTTACATTAGTTTTAATAGGAGTATATCTCGTGAACGCAACTTCTCCTATGCTACTGGTGGGAATTTAATGAAACTTGACCACAATGCTTGGCCTGATATGTTGTTATGCATAAAGGTGGGGTTTCGCTCTTACATGTTCCGTTCAGAAGTTATGGCCCTTTGATACTTCAATTTACATTATTTTTAATAGGAGTATATCTCATGAACGCAACTCCTCCTACACAACTGGTGGGAATTCAATGAAACTTGACCACAATGCTTGGCCTGATATGTTGTTGTGCATGAAGGTGGGGTTTCGCTCTTACGTGTTCCGTTCAGAAGTTATGGCCCTTTGATACTTCCATTTACTTTAGTTTTAATAGGAGTATATCTCGTGAAATCAACTCCTCCTACACCTCTGCTGGGAATTTGATGAAACTTTACCGCAATGCTTGGCCTTATATGTTGTTGTGCATAAAGGTGGGGTTTTGCTCTTACATGTTCCGTTCAGAAGTTATGGCCCTTTGATACTTCCATGTACATTAGTTGTAATAGGAATATATCTTGTTTCTTATATTTTGTGTTAAGCAAAATATGCATTTTGCCCATAACTTTAGAACTACTTGAGATACTGCCTTGAAACTTGAAATATATTTTCACCATCAAAATCTACATCATAACCAACAAGACCCATTACCCTGCTTCCAATATTATTCAAATAATGCCCCTTTTTATGCCCCCGAAGGGAGGCATATAGTAATCGCACTGTCCGTCCGTCCGTCCGTCTTTCCGTCCGTCCGAAATAATCTTGTCCTCGCTTCTCCTCATAAACCGCTTGAGGGATTTCTTTGAAACTTCACAGGAATGTTTGACCCCAAGCCTAGTTGTGCATATCATCAGGAATTTCTGCTCGAATTATTTTTGGCTGAGTTATGGCCCTTTTAAGCAAAATCTTGTTCTCGCTTCTTCTCCCAAACCGCTTGAGGGATTTCATTGAAACTTCACAGGAATGTTTGTCAACAAGAGTAGATGTGCATATCCGAAGGAATTTCTAATCGGATTATTTTTGGCGGAGTTATGGACCTTTTTACCTAACCCTAAACCCTAACCCTAACCCTAAACCCTAACCCTAACGTAAACTGAAACCGCTTGAGGGATTTCATTGAAACTTCACAGGGGTGTTTGTCACCAAGACTTATTGTGCATATCCAAAGGAATTTCTGATCGGATTATTTTTGGCTGAGTTATGGGCCTTTCTACCTAACCCTAAACCCTAACCCTAAACCCTAACTCTAGCCCTAACATAAACTGAAACCGCTTGAGGGATTTCATTGAAACTTCACAGGAGTGTTTGTCACCAAGACTTATTGTGCATATCCAAAGGAAATTTTGATCGGATTATTTTTGGCTGAGTTATGGGCCTTTTTACCTAACCCAAACCCTAAACCCTAACCCTAAGGTAAATTTTGTTAACGCAGTAGAGGTTACATTTTTTGTCCGATTGTCATGAAATTTGGTCAGGATGTTTGTCCCAATGATTTCTCGGACGAGTTCCAATATGGGCCATCAGGGTCCAAAAACTAGGTCACTGTTACTAAAAAATAGAATTTTCATGTTAACACTCTAGCGGTAACATTTTTGTTCTGATTGTCATGAAACTTGGTCAAGATGTTTGTCCAAATGATTTGTCAGAAGAATTCAAATACGGGTCATCTACATCCAAAAACTAGGTCACTGTTAGTTAAAATAGAATTTTCTTGGTAACACTCTAGCGGTCACATTTTTGCTCCGATTGTCATGAAACTTGGTCAGGATGTTTGTCCCAATGAATTCTAGGACGAGTTCGAATAAGGGTCATCTGGGTCCAAAAACTAGGTCACTGTTACTATAAATAGAATTTTCTTGTTAACACTCTAGCAGTCACATTTTTGCTCCAGTTATCATGAAACTTGGTCAGGATATTTGTCCCAATTATTTCTAGGCTCAGTTTGAATATGGGTCATCTGGGTCCAAAAACTAGGTCACTGTTACTATAAATATAATTTTCTTGTTAACACTGTAGCAGTCACATTTTTGCTCCAGTTATCATGAATCTTGGTCAGGATGTTTGTCCCAATGGTTTCTAGAATGAATTTGAATATGGATTATCTGGGTCCAAAAACTAGGTCACTGTAACTAAAAATAGAGTTTTCTTGTTAACACTCTAGCGGTCACATTTTTGTTCTGATTGTCATGACACTTGGTCAGGATGTTTGTCCCTATGATTTCTGGGATAATTTTGAATATGGGTCGTCTGGGTCCAAAAACTAGGTCACTGTTACTAAAAATACAATTTTCTTGTTGACACTTTAGAGGTCACACTTTTGTTCTGATTGTCATGAAACTTGGTCTGGATGTTTGTCCAAATGATTTGTCAGAAGAATTCGAATACGGGTCATCTACGTCCAAAAACTAGGTCACTGTTACTTAAAATAGAATTTTCTTGTTAACACTCTAGCGGTCACATTTTTGCTCCGATTATCATGAAACTTGGTCAGGATGTTTGTCCCAAATATTTCTCGGAAAAATTCGAATATGGGTCATCTGGGTCCAAAAACTAGGTCACTGTTACCATAAATAGAATTTTCTTGTTAACACTCTAGCGGTCACATTTTTGCTCCAATTGTCATGAAACTTGGTCAGGGTGTTTGTCCCAATGATTTCTAGGACATATTTGAATATGGGTCATCTGGGTCCAAAAACTAGGTCACTTACTAAAAATAGAATTTTCTTGTTAACACTCTAGCAGTCACATTTTTGTTCTGATTGTCATGACACTTGGTCAGGATGTTTGTCCCAATGATTTCTCCGACGAGTTTGAATATGGATCATCTGGGTCCAAAACCTAGGTCACTGTTACTAAAAATAGAATTTTCTTGTTAACACTCTAGAGGTCACATTTTTGCTGCGATTGTCATGAAACTTGGTCAGGATGTTCGTCCCAATGATTTCTCGGACAAGTTTGAATATAGGTCATCTGGGTCCAAAAACTAGGTCACTGTTACTAAGAAAAGAATTTTCTTGTATACACTTTAGTGGTCACATTTTTACTCTGATAGTCATATTGTAAAGAAACTTGGTCAGGACATATGTCCCAGTTATTAATTGGACGAGTTTTAATATGGGTCACCTGGGGTCGAAAACTAGGTCACTGTTACTAAAAATAGAAAAATCTTCTCCAGGCTGTAAATTTGTTATTTCTCATTGGATTTTAAAATAACTTGGCTCAAATGTTTACCATGACAAGGTGTAGTTTCGCGTACAATACCCATGCCTGTTGGTCCAAGGGCAAGGTCACTGTTACTAAAATGAAATTTTCTTGTCTGGGCTGTAAATTCCTAATGAATGGAGTGATTTCAAAATAACTTTACATAAATGTTCACCATGACAAGGGGATGTGCTGCTTACAATACCCATGCCGGTAGGTCAAAGGTTAAGGTCACTGTTACTAAAAATAGCATTTTCTTTTCCAAGCTGTAGATTTGTTGTTTCTTATTGGATTTAAAAATAACTTGGTGTAAATGTTCACCATATCGAGATGTTAGGTCTCGTACAACACAACTTTGTTGTACTCAGTGTTAGTGATAAAGGGCCATCATGGCCCTCTTGTTCATATTATCCACATCATATGTAGTAAGGCCCATAACTCTAATAATCATTTTCCAGGATAATCTCCCCAATAAGCTTAGAATTTTCTAAAAAAATGTAATATTTAACTTTATTTAACTATATATTTACTAGAGACTTAAAACATATGATCCTTGCATCTTTCACAGTATATGCATGCAGTATGCTTTGTCTTCAACAAGCATATTTTTCATTACATATGTTCATTTATTACATATGTATACCCGTTCGATTTCAAAGCTGCATTTCGGGGGCATATGTCAATTTCAAGTGACAGCTCTTGTTATGTCTTCTTTTAGGTGACTTAAGAGTACTGAATGGTGTCTTACCATCTCATTTTACTAACTGAATCTAACATGTCAGATACTGTACAGCGGATTAATTTCACGGGGTTAAATTTTCGCGTTTTTTCGAAATCCGGGTCATTCGCGGGGTCTTAAATTCGCGCTTCGTCCTTCCAAGATACATTCTACCCAAACACCGTTTACCATGATTCACTACCTGTGCCGTGTGATTTACTTGCTGTGATATTTGCACATATATAACCTAATGCGGTTATGATCAATTCGAAAAAGTCCCGTTAAGTCCTAATTAACTTCGTACTTGCGGGCAAATGGACCATGGATGAGAAAGGTATTTGCATTATTATTACAGTTCTAAATAATAACACATTCTAAAATCTTAAAACTGTTAAACACACATGCTATCTTGAAATAAAAGAGGTGATTTTTAAAACTTACCCGTCAATCAAACCCGTTATATTTAAACCTGTTGTTACGCCTTTGTTAAGTTCAATGCGTGATTGCCAAGCCAATTATCGATTTTGACTGCCATCTCCAATTAGGTATTATTATAACAGTGCCCTTGTGAATAAAAACGGTTCACACTTTCATGAATGTAAGCCCACTTGATAAAGGTTTGTTTGTTACAGGCTCCAAACAAGTCGCAATCAAGGGATATGATGACAAGCGTCAGATGACAGTTTTACTAGCAATTTTGAAGTCAGGCTGAATTACTGAACTTTGAATTATGTAAAACAAAGTCATTTTTTGTACTTGTTTGATTCATACAAATTTTCATGAAAATTGTTTCCGTGTTCTCTTCCCTGTTGTACATCATCTCCCGTTTCATCTTTGCCGCAGGATATTAACGATATGTGAAGTCATGGTAGCAGAGTATTGAAGTCGATTTATGACAGGTTTACAGCGGGTTAAGTGTGAAAATTTGTACATGTAGGTAATTTTCATAACAGGTTATGGACAGGAAAGAAACACTAAGATTAAATTGGTTTTTACATCACCAAGTTGAAATATAATCGCGGGGTCTTAAATTCGCGGTCAAACAAAAACCGCGAAAATAGCGAAAATAAAACCCCAGCGAATATTTCCCGCCGTACAGTAGTTGATCTACACTTGTATCATTGAGAACTAGTGAAATAAGATGACATGTGTTAGGTTTTCTCACATACTAGTCTACACATTTTGTATTTCAGTCACCCGGACAACATTATGCTACAAGGCACAGGATTACAAGTGTCACGTCGGTCTACACTTCTATATTTGAGCGATAGGCACCCGGACAACATTCTGCTACCAGGCCCAGGATTTAAAGTGTCACGTCGGTCTACACTTCTATATTTGAGAGAGAGGAGGGTCTGGAAACTTTTCAGTGTCAAGTCTTATGACCTTTTTCTTTGATTCAAGATCAAGTCGATAGACAAACTGTTTTAAAAATTCATCAGACTGCAGACACATTAACAAAACTTTTCTTTGATTAATTTCTAAGATTAGGTTTTTTGTAACCAAGAAGCAACCAGTGTGGATCCAGATTACACGGCATGGATGTGCCAGCTGATCTAGACCTAATCTGGTCACGAAAAATATAGCCGATATATATCGAGTAAAGTGTTATAACTTTATTGTCTGTTGTCCCTTGACTTCACTGAATATGGCTTTTATCCCATGGGCGACTAGTATAGATCCAGATCAGTCTGCACATCCATTCAGTCTGATCAGGATCTATACTGTTCACATTTGATTCATTAAGTTTGTTTTTCTGACCAAGAAGCAAAACTGTAGATCCATATCAGACGTGACTGATGTGCCAGCAGACACTAAGTATGTTAGTGTTTAGTAAGTCATGTTTTAGCGATTAAGAAACCCAGTCACTTAGCTAGGCTCCATTATCTTACGGTTTCTTATTTGTTAAATCTTCACTTAATAAATACTGTAACTTAATTTTAATGACCAGTTAATGTCTTCAGACCGCAATGGTTCCAGCTTTATATTAGAATCCTACTTCTGGCACAGGGATATCACATATCTGCTGTATAGTTTGTTTAATCTTAAAGAAATTGATAAAACATCCAAAAAAGTTTTATGCCATTTATTTATATATTTTCCCTATAGGTTAATATAAATCATTAATATAAAGCATTAATATAAATCAAGGTATTTTAATATCAATTTATGTATATATGTTAACGCAATATAAAAAACTTATTACATATACTTCAATAAGTTCAAACAATATATAAAAGTACATTTAAATTGTACTGTTAATATATACTTCAGCACAAATAAACACTTCCTGTATATTATTTTAGCTTTTTTTCTAAATTGTTTAGCATGACTGGATACTCACTGTGTTAAGGACATCCATTCCTTATAAGAACACATGATAATAACATTTTATTATGTGAGCATTATACCATAGAATGTTTGTGCTCTGGTTTATAAATATATATATATAAATTCGCTACTTTCTTATAGGTATGATTTCTAATTATTCTTAAATGAGACGTTTGCTTTGTGCTCGAGTATATTTACATGTATACTCATCATATAGACTTGTGAAATCATTTCAGTATGTACATTTAAATCAATATTATACCCTTGCACTTTTACTATATTGATATGCTCTTCTTAGACACTGTTTTATTTACGGATAAATAACGAATTCTATTCCAAATTTCAAGCGTTTAATCAGTCCGATAAGCAATGGAAAACCAATTGCAATAACAAACATCAATCTTCACTTTTGGAAAATCCAAATACTATATTTTAACATTTAACAACAATTACGTTTCTTATGGAATACCATATATGCTACCAGTTGGAAATCTCAACTTAAACTGTCCATGTTAATCAGTCAATGATAGTTGTCAAGATCACCATAGTTACCAAATATTTGATATGAAATATTTAGCGACTTGACAATTTTACAACCTCTTAATTGAGATTAAGATACTGCGTCTTTATTACTTTGTCTGTCTGGATGTCATATCTATATACATGTATTAAATGATTATGACTGATAATTATTTTAACAACATATAGGAAAATTTGTAAAACTTTAGAAACGAGTTTTACTGCATAACACTACCTCCTCCTTTAAAATTATTTCACTCCTGTGAAATGTAGTATTTCAAAGCGAAACATAGTTACATATAATAAAACACGTAAGCAACAGAATGAACATTGCACGATCAAGTACAGTTGCGCTAAAGTATAAGAGAATATAAATACCAAATCATACATTTTAGTACATACAAGTATCGAAATTCGTATTTATACCAGCATTCACTGAAACCTTTCACGTTTAATTACGTAACATTTCTGTTGAACGTCCATACATATATGTATGTTTTAGCGATATTTCTAGATAGCTAAACCAGAACTTATTTATATTTGTTTTTACAAAATACCTCATATTAATTTTAATATTGAATACCTGTCATTTATTTTGATGGAATCGTCTACATTATTGATATATGATTTTCAATATGTCCACTAGCGTTTATAATTCCATTTCGTCTGCAATTCTATAAAGTATATCTTTCACTTTTGAGGTCAGCTCTACTGGTTGGACTGCATTTTTGCACGACGCAGCTAGATGGTTTTGTTTTCCACAAATACTGCATGTGTGTCCGTTGGCTGCACAGTCTCGGACATGGTGGTAACTGTTACTTCCACATTTCTGGCAGAAGTAGTTTTTTCTAGCCTGTGAAGAGCTGTCCCTGTGTTTGTAATAAGCATAATTACGTAAAAATATTTGGAATTCCTGTTTAACTTTGTCATGCTGTCTTTTAAGTTTTATTGCATGATCCGTGAAGTCCCGGTTGAAGAAAAGCAAATCGTGCCTCTCTTGTTTCAAGTTCTGTAATTCCAGGCCTAAACGTTGAACACTCGATTCTGCGGAGGTTAACTTTAATTTGATTTGTTCACTAGTTGCTTTGATGTCATTTAGTTCTTGTTGAAGTTCAAAGTTTTTGTTTTCGAGTTCGGAATTCCGTTTTTCAAATTTTCCCGTAAGGTTTGCCGTTTTATATTCCTGAACATTTCTTTCGTTTTCTGCTGCTTGGCGACGTCGCTGCTCGTTTGCATTTTGGTTTTGAAGTTCAAGAAGCTTAGCTTGTAACTTTTGATTACTTTCTTGTATTGAAGCCTGTTGAACGTTAAACTGTGAACAACATTCCCTTAGGTCAGCTTCCAAACGTATATTGATGCATTTCAAGTCGTCCCGTTCTCGCTTAAGTGTTTCAAAATTAGGTTTTGATGTGTTGATTTGCATTTCTAGGATAAAATCATCCTCTGCGTTGATGAACGGCAGTGCGGCTTCCGTAGTTTTCCGCCGCACAAACGCTGTCATTCTTTCTTTGTCACGTTTGCGTGAGTTGTTCGACTTCGGTTTCTTTTCCACAGAGCGGCAAACTCGTGCAAAATGTCCGACCATGCGGCATTTGTTGCATACTGCATTCCACGCATGGCATCGATTCGCTGCATGTGTATTTCCACAACGCGCACAAAGATTAGGATGCCTTATGAAATATGTTCCTTGGCACATAACTGTTAATTGTCCAAATTTAAAGCACACGTGGGGAATAAAAGTTTTTCAAATGTAAGAGAACTCGCTTGTGCTAATGAAAGTCCATATGATCGTTACCCGCGGATTCTGTCACCATATGATATGCTCTTCTTAGACACTGTTTTATTTACGGATAAATAACGAATTCTATTCCAAATTTCAAGCGTTTAATCAGTCCGATAAGCAATGGAAAACCAATTGCAATAACAAACATCAATCTTCACTTTTGGAAAATCCAAATACTATATTTTAACATTTAACAACAATTACGTTTCTTATGGAATACCATATATGCTACCAGTTGGAAATCTCAACTTAAACTGTCCATGTTAATCAGTCAATGATAGTTGTCAAGATCACCATAGTTACCAAATATTTGATATGAAATATTTAGCGACTTGACAATTTTACAACCTCTTAATTGAGATTAAGATGCTGCGTCTTTATTACTTTGTCTGTCTGGATGTCATATCTATATACATGTATTAAATGATTATGACTGATAATTATTTTAACAACATATAGGAAAATTTGTAAAACTTTAGAAACGAGTTTTACTGCATAACAATATACATGTACATTCAATATATAAATGAAAAATCCTTAGAAAGATAGATTTTTAAATTGTTACTTTGTTATTATTCAATAAATAATTATACAAGTGTACATGTATGTAATTAAATAATTACTTGAAAGTTTTGGAACTATTTGTAGTTAATTTAACTATGTTCAAAGATCCGTTTGTATATACATGTACATGTACGCGCATAGTCATATAAATACTTGTAAATCATTCGAAATATCACCAACTTTGTTTCAATAAAATTAGATTTAAAAAAATCAAAAGTTCTTTGTCTTTTTGTGTACATGTATTATTTTATATTTCGCATAAAGTTCACGGTTGAATGTAAATCTAGTTTGCCTTGATATTTCATTACATTATTGATTTTTCAGAGTCAGTGATGCATAATCAACACCAGACAAGTCCCTCCAGAAACTCGGATCTTGTAATAGTGATAATGTCGGCGTTGTCTTGATCACGTTCACAATCGTCTGCCACTCCTCCTCGGATGGTCCATAACACGAGGATAACTCCACCGTGACCGGATGTTGCAGCCCGCCAACACTGAGCAACAGTTCTCTCCACTCCTGGGATGTCATTGTAATCCCCGAGAGTTTAACGGTGATACTCCGTGGTAGCTGATCAACACTGACGAAAAGTCCCTGCCACGCACCAGACGACATTGTTACTTCTTGTAGCTTCACACGTTCTAGCTGTGTCATGGCAGGTGAGAGCGGTATGACGTCATCCATATCGATCCCCGCAAGCTCGAGATGCTGTAGCTGAGTTAATGTAGGAATGATTTGTATCATCTCCTGGCAGGATGTCATGTACTGTAACGTTAATGATGATAGGACCGGTGCTGCACGTAGATCTTGCCACAATGTGGCGCTGGCTCTGGCTGTCATCTTCTCTGCCAACCATGGTGGCCGGAACTCGAGCTTCTCCAGACTTGCTGGATTCACGTGTAGCTCTCTACATGGTACGTACTCAAGATGCAGCATCTTCAGCTCGTTGAGACGATGTAGGTCCAAGGTGACGTCACAATCACGGTACTGAACCACGTGGTCCGAGCAGAGTATCCACTCCAGCTTGAGCTGTGTCGGTGTTGTGGTCTGGCTGATATAAGCATAGAGACATTTAAGGTTACTGTGAGTCATGTGAACGTAAGCAAGATACAATGATTGTAAGCATGTCAGTCCTGTGAGCGCCGTTATACTGATATCAGACAGAGAGATATTATATCCTGATAGTGTCAGACATTTCAATGTACGGGCTGATTCAGTGAGGATGTCAGCCAGCCATACTGGTTCCTTGCCACAGTGTTCTACTGTCAATGTCTCCAGGGAGGTGAACACACCAGGATCCAGCGACTGCATGAACGCTGTTATCTGATCTGGATCTGATAGTTGTAGCGACTTCACGTTACCTTTATTAAAGTTGATAATGATTTTCAAACTTGTTAAATCTTCTTTTCTTAGGATGTAATCGTGAAGATGGATGGAACAACTATCATGTCCATTTCTCACACTTTCTTGCAAGCACTGGACCTGCATGGACTGGTAAGATTCCATTGTTCCCCAAGCGTCATAATCGATATCCGTGTATGTTCTATAACGACGCGTTACATCGTCAAGGTCAGCGATCGTCTGCAGCTCACCGGAAATACATGTATATACTTCCGGATTAATACCACATACAAAAACAAATACATTTGACATCTCTAATATGCTTGCGAGCGATGAACACTCTTCAATAATAATTGCTTTTATAGTTCCATTATTCCATTCAGACACAATGTACAAGGCAGCCATAAATTCTTGTACTGATTTGTGTTGAAAGTAAACTTGATAGCGCTTTACGGAGACTTTACTTCTGTCCTTGCTTTGACTCAACAGTCCGATTTTCAGACAAAACTCGAGTTCATGCTCTGTTAGAAATTTCAACACAGTTGTGCTGTCAATCACCAGGCTGGATTCTTTTATTTTCTGAAATAATGCATAGAACGCTAACTCCCCGACCTTTAAGAGTAAGTTCATATACTGATTACACAAGTCGTTATGTCTCATATATTCTGGGACTGTTGCTTTACGTTCCGCGTTTCCAGTAGGAAGGGTCGGTGCATTTTTCTTGTTCAAACCCCGCTGAAGAGTTAATTCTATAGTGTTACTGTACGTTTCACATTTTGACTTGCCGATGCTAAGGCCATCAAACCAGATACAAATAAGCTGTAGTAAGATGTACGGGATTAAACGGATATCTCCGAGTTTTACCGAAGACACTTTTCTGTCAAAGTCGTTCAGATCAGGCTCCCTTTCGCCGCTGTTTTCGCTCAGGAGTTTAATGGCATTTAATTTCAGCAACTGAGAAGTGTTGTCATCGAGCGTGGATATCTCTATATGTCTGTCAATAAGGTTTGATGTCAGCCCTATCGTACTCAGCTTCCACGGTCGCGTAGTTGTTAATTTTGTACAACGTTCACGATAGTTGTTGTGTGGTATTCCGGGTGTTAGTCGACACGTCTCGGGATGCACCCACTCGTCTAGCCCGTCCAAGATGGCTAGACAAGTTTTATTCTGTAGCATTTTTCCTATAAACTCTTTTGAAAATCTTTCTTTGCTTGGCAAATTCTTTGACACAAACTTGTGTATGAGGTCATCAAGAAGGCATGTGTCGTCACCGTGGAAATCTCGTAAGTGTAACAGGAACAGTAGGTCGAAGCGTTTTAGTGTATCGACGTCCTCCTGTTGATCTTTGCTGATAGTTGAGTTGGAGGGATTTTGAGCAAGACACCACGTTATTGCAACTTTCTGGGTAAAGGACGTCTTCCCATAGCCGGCATTTGCCTCCACGTATATATTTTTATATGGAACATTATCGTCATTGAGAAATAACTTCCTGTACGAAGAGACTAAAGTTTTTTCAAGAGAGTTCTTTGCATGTCCAAAGGCATTCGGTTTGATAAACGCCGACATCGGAGGCTGTACGTACAGTTTCATTAAAGGAACAGCATAGTCTTCTACCAGAGGTGAGGCCGGAATCACGGACTCTTTTTCATTGTAGAGACGTACGAGTTCTTCTTTAAATTCTGTAAGTATAAATATTAATAATGTTATTTAATCATTGTTTACAAACATGCTCTGTAAAAATGTACGCTTGAGAAAGTTTCACTCGTGGTTCTGGCCGTTCCTTCAGTTTCTGTATTAATAGTGTGCACATCTTGTAAGTGGAAACTTCAAATAATTATCGGATATTTAAAAAAAACTGCTTGACAAAATTTAAATGCTGGTATGTTCACCGCTATAAACATTTTTCGGTTTCTTTTTATGGGCTTAACCCTGGGATGGCTGTTTTCCAGGACGAACAGTTAAGATCTACATCAGCCGGCACATCTCTGCCGTGTTCTCTCAAGTTTAATATTATTTGTTTGTTTTTGACCAGGAGGCCACCAGTGTAGATCCAGATCAGATAGCACGGCTGTGGCGGCTGATCTAAATCTATAATATTCGCACATAAGATAAAACCCGTGTATGTAAATGGTTAACTTAAACGACAATAAATTCTACTGCTTCTTTTTTTTTACACAAAATGTGTCCGAAAACAAATTCGTTGGTTTATTGTACATTATGCTCGTCAAATGCAATTATCGTACACAACTACACATGTGTGTTACAGCTGTTACCCCCGGTATTACTGTGGTGTCATTAAATTTCGCGTGGATTTAAGCTTATTCGAGTGAAATTAAACTTTGTAATACAGGTAAGCAAATTTATGCTCGTGCGAAAATGTGACTCGCGACATCTGCGCGAAAATTTGACATCGCGAAATTAAATGATAGTTAAGTACTTTTGCCACGTACAATGTAGACCTAGATCATATTTTAAATGCATACAGTTCGATCAGGCCTTACTCTGTTCGCGATAATCATTATAATTGCTTTACCTGTATTTGGAACAAACTACAAATATTGAATATACTATAATGTTTCGTAACATGGGTGGGAAACCAATCTATCCGTTTTAACTATCACGGAAAGATACGCACCAGCCTAGCCTACACAATTTCATAATTTGCATAACGGGCGATAGCACGCTAAAACGGGGATAGCGTACAAGCCTTTTTTTCGTAGCATGTCAGAAATTTGTACCGATAATCGTAGAATATATTTAAAATACAAAGTTTCAATGAAAACAGTAATTATTGAACATTTGCCACTAAATTCTGGGCCAAGATCCTAAAACTCAGACAGGAAGGACCGATATTAAATCTCAGAATGTAATTTAAAATTGATTGAAATTATCCAAACCGACGTATGAAGCATGTTCATACTTTCGAGAAAAAATAAACATTTGAAGATTAGGACACCAATAATTAAGCATGAATTACGTCTTCGTGGAATTTATTTTTTGTCTGTACAGAAAAGTTTCACACAGATATAACGCTTAAAGTCGTGCCGTACAGTGGTGTAGATCTTAAACAACGAACACAACGGTACTAATCACTCAATATTGTCAAACATGACTTACGACACACTGTAATTACGGTGACGAAATAAACCAATCAAAAGTTAATGTTTTAAGACTGGTATTCAATCTTTGTATTCTGGCATTCCGCCAGCCAATCTCTCCCGGGCTGCAAAATTAGTTTTCCCAACAATTGAAGACAGTCAATGGAATCACTTCACAACATGATTAAATGCTTTTCCCTGACTTATAAACATACAATTACTCTTTGTATTTTTAGTAAACGTCCTATTCGTTATACAGAACGCAAAGGTGAGAGGTCAGAGGCTGGTAAAAAGCCTCGATTCGCATCCTTTAATGTTGTTTAAAATCATTTGAATAAATAGAATAAAAACATATTTGAATGTGCATGCCTATAGATTATCGACTCTTTACTTAAGCAAATAAAACATAACTATTTTTCAAGAAGTATACACACTTTCACATTTTCAGTTTACAGAAGCATTAGTTTGTGTATCAAATACCTCCTAATATATACCAAACTAATTTATTAATAATTATAAACTCTTCTTGACGCTTCAAGCTTGCTTTTCGAGAATGTACTCTGATCTTAACACAAGATGTCGTTTCGAAACTGGTCTCCGATCTGAACCAATTAACCGATCGCAAGCTGGTGTTTCGAGACTGGTCTCCCATCTGAAGTAACTATAAAATTACAAGCAGAAGTTTCGAGACTATTCTCCGATCTAAAGCAACTAACCAAGCACAAGCTTGAATTTCGAATTTGGTCGCCAATCTGAAGCAAATAATCTTAAGCTGGAGTTTCAAGACTGTTCTCCCATCTAAAGCGACTTACCAATCACAAGCTGCAGTTTCGAGATTGGTACCCGATCCAAAGCAACTAACCAATCACAAGCTGCAGTTTCGAGATTGGTACCCGATCTAAAGCGACTTACCAATCACAAGCTGCAGTTTCGAGATTGGTACCCGATCCAAAAAAACTAACCAAACACAAGCTGTAGTTTCGAGATTGGTACCCGATCCAAAAAAAAAACTAACCAATCACAAGCTGCAGTTTCGAGATTGGTACACGATCCAAAAAAAACTAACTAATCACAAGCTGCAGTTTCGAGATTGGTATCCAATCCAAAGCAACTAGCCAATCGCAAGCTGCAGTTTCGAGATTAGTACCCGATCCAAAGTAACTAACCAATCACAAGCTGCAGTTTCGAGACTAGTATCCAATCCAAAGCAACTAACCAATCACAAGCTGCAGTTTCGAGATTGGTACCCGATCCAAAGTAACTAACCAATCACAAGCTGCAATTTCGAGACTGGTATCCAATCCAAAGCAACCATCCAATCACAAGCAGCAGTTTCGAGACTGGTATCCAATCCAAAGCAACCATCCAATCACAAGCAGCAGTTTCGAGACTGGTATCCAATCCAAAGCAACCAACCAATCACAATCAAAAGCTGGAGGTTTGAGATTGATCTCCGATTTAAAACAACCGTAACCAATCACAAGCTTTCAAACAACAAAACAATCATAAACAAGGAGTATCGAGACCGTTTTAAAATCCCAAAACGTTTATGCTAGAATTCAATACCGACATCCATTAGCTTACAATGTTATTTGGACGATACATTTATATTACTATTATATAAAAGATGGTGCTTAGTATTAAGTGTTAAGTTGGTATAGGCTTTTTAAATAAAGCATTGATAACAATGTATATTCATTTAAGAATATTGCACAGTATATTTAAACTTAAAGGATAGCAATTAGTAAGACACGGACGGATAAACCTATGACATGAATTTCAAAAAGCTATTCAGCAAGGTCAACGAAACTTCCTAACTTCAATTGCCTCATGTTCTTCTCAGATTAAAAGATCCAAATCGTGTGTAGATCTTAAACCTGATTCACCAAAACTATATTTTAACCGTCTAACCACGACGTACCTTGTCCCCGATTTGAAGGTGAATAATTATATTTAGTAGTGGATATCGATTTAGTTCTCTCAAAACACTTTACATAACAATATGTAGTTTGTTCATAAAAATGCAAAACAAAATATTTTGAATTTTAACCGAAATTAGAATCATAAATAGACTTCCCCGAATTACTAAACCGGCAGGTAACATTAAGTAAAATTGATAGTAAAAGTAAATAGAAAATCACATTGTTTCTGCTCTAATTCATGTATTAGTATATGATATTAAGAAAAATAGGTACGTATACAAATATATAACATGTGTGGAAATTAGAGTATTTTCCTGCAGAACAACAACTTTTAGGCAAGGAAAAAAGTATGACACGGGTAAAACGAGGGCATGACGGACGTTTCTTTGAGTACGCTAAATGTGTGACCTAAGTGAAAGACTTCAGATGAAGTCGTTGTGGTTGTTTTTAAAGTTCATGTTAGTATCGACTGAAATAATAGTTTCCGATTGTTCGAGTTTAAAGCGCTAGGCAAAGTTTTGTATATTTGTAAGAATATGTCAAAACAATAAAAACCTTCATCTATTAAAGTAAGTTTCTCTCAATTTCACACTCATCTATTCGTAATTGTTTTTAAAGGACGGGATTTTTTTTTAAATATGCTTAATGTCTTCTTATCTTAGTTATACATGTATGAAGTTTAATACGGAGTATGCCGTTTGTTAAATGTTTGAATTCTGTGCCCAAGTTTGACTTTAATGTTAGAACAACACTGTTCACTGGGCATTGTACATTTAACATCAGTTTCGTAAATTACACAGTGTCGGCGCAACTCCGTGGTCCATCGAAACGAGTCACTGTTATTATACGATATTTAAACCATATTTTCTCTTCAACTGGCGGTCATTTAAATCTTAGAAATCGACCTGTTTGTGGCTTGTTTGCAGGATGAAACACGTAAGGAAAGAAAACGAAAACCGGCATTTCCATACATATATCTTGTTTGATAGAGGCGGACTAATACCTGTTTAAAATTGGCCTAATCGGTCAGAGATCAGTAATTTAAAAGTTAATCCCCAATTTCCTGAATGTTTTTAAATGAACGAATCTCGTGCGAAAAAAAGCCGACGAATTCCGGCCTGAAATTAGACGGAGTCCGGCTGGATTTTCAGCAGGAATTCATTTTTTCTGCCTGGAAATAAACCGGATACGAAATTTTTACAAAATTCAATTTCTATTCGTCCAGGCGTAAGTCAAAATTATGTCCGCCCGGAATTAATAAATCCGGGCGTCATTTCTAACTTTGTCATTTTGATGAGCAGGAATTTCGTACAAGTAATTTCAGTTCGATTTTGAACGATATTAAATAGTGGTCGTAGTATCGAGGTGGTCTTAATTTTCGGGGGTCTTTATAAGGGGTTTTACTGTATGTGTAACAATAACTGTACAAGAAATCTGGATCCAGTTACGGGAACAACATGTAACTCAAGTAATTTCCCGCTAACGCAACTCGGCAACTTCAAAATCTAATGAGCGATAAATCAACTTAAAAATTACTTAGCTGAGTTTAAAAAAAAAACGGGGTCGACGAGTATCTGTCGTATCATAGTTTTTAAACCCAGCTTTCAGAAACATCACTACCAGTTTCGAATTAAGACACCACCCAACCCAAGGATAGGATTGTGAGTGAGTCAGCTATTTTTATTGAAACGCTTACCCCGACTAGAGCAATATATAACTGCATTTATGTTGTCCTTAAAACAAATAAATGCCGTTTATTTTTGCAAGTGCATTTCACTGTGTCAAGGTCTGCCGTAAGCCACCAAACAATAGCATGTGAAGACGACTACGATATTTTACACAATATCACACTTTGCAAACCCCAACACGTGGTCGTTCATTTTCTTGCTGGATTTCGTGGAGTCAACATCGAGAGAAAATTTGTCATCTTTTTACACAAAGTTTAAAAGAAAATTGTCTTCGCTAACATCAATCAACAAGACTTCAACAGATGCAGTTTCGTATTTAGCATTGCATAACAAAAAGAATTAAAAGATAAGTAAAAGTATTTATTACTTGCGCACAGACAGGTTCAGACTTGCAGCTTCGATACAGGCCGAGATTTACGGCTATTCAACATTTTTTACACCGTTCAACCCGATAAGATGAATGCCGTGGGTAAGAAGAAGGCAGTTGCTTGTGTACATGAACGTTTTTCGGCGAAACTGAGTATTGGCCTGATTTTTACATTTTCCGGCTATATCTTAGCAGAAAAAAATATACATATTGATTTCCTGTTTGTTAAGGACTCTTCTGACGAAATCTTGACGCACACATGATATTATTTACAGAAAAATTGCAGAAAAAGTGTGCAATTTTTTGACAAAATGTGTCATTTGACGAATCGGTCGCAAATATCCTTTTTAATTACCAAATCTGAAAATTTGAAATATACCATGATAGAGTTCAATTATTTCCCTGTAATTATTTGAAACCACAGCTTCCAATTCGCTTTCTCTAGAAAGATATTTATTTTTAAACTTGGTACGTCTTAGTGATTTTGGTAATGACAACGGCCGTTAACACTAAAATATTGGTACAGTTGAATGCAGTTTCGTCAGTGGATTGGATAACGTTAACGGCCGTCAAGTGAACTTATTTTCAACGTCGCTGTTGTCTGCTTTATGCATAAAGTGTATCAGACTCTTTTGTTAACAAATCTAGGCTACTCCTTGTTGTGTATAAATCAAGATAATTATTGAAAAGTATGTTTACCTAAAGAAAAACATTTATAACAAAACACCTGATTTCCAGGTTGAATAATATTACCTAACGTTTTGTTGTTGATGCAATTTTAGAATTGTAATAATTTTAAGTATTCAATTATTTCGTACACTTGTCAAAAGAGAAGTACAAGCGTCTATACTCATTCAAATGAAAAACAATATAATATTTTATCTAACTTTGTACAAATTCTTATATTATTTACTATATATAATTTACGAACTTGAAATTTAATGCACTTGCACAGCCGCCTGCAGACGAGAAAAAATGTTGCACCGTATATTATTTCAGCTCGAACTTTATCTGGGGACGAACCATACCGAGTACGTAATATTATAGTTTTAAAATTCGGAAATAAATGCAATTATTCTTTTTTTCATTTGGTAGCCATTACTCTTTAAGAATATTCGAAGCGCAGGCGGTCTTGATTTACTTCTGATTTATAAATAAAATTATATAGACAACGAAAGTAAGTAAAATTCAACTCAGAATGAAGTATTTGAAGTTCTTTTGCTTCATATTTGTAACAGACGAAAAACAACTATTCTTATGCGACTAAGATTTGCCGTCGGACCGTTCCAAGGCGGTTACCCCTCGGGTTCTCACTTTCGTTAATTGTTTGTGGCGTCCATATTAAAATTGATTATTGTAATACAATGTTCTCTTTTCGTCTCTGCTGTTTGGCTGTATGGGGAAGCTGTGTCTGCTGGATGTGGCCATCCGTGATATGCATATTTCACTGTTTTATATATCATTGTCGTCACCTTTGCTTCGCTGACAATACGGCTAAGACGTCATGGTCATATCTCTAGAATATAGTTTAAATACAAGGAATCGTAATCTCTGTCAGATCAAACTCAATTTGTAAAACAGTATTTTAAAAACTTTCATAAATATGTCCTTTTTTAACAGCTGTTTAAGGAAAAAATATACAACAAAATTGGCAATGTGCGCGTTAAAAAAAACATCGGTCAAATCACGATGCAATAAAAACATTTAATTATGTTCTCGTGTCCAGTGTTAATCATTGTAGAGACAAAGCTAATTTTCGCTTGACGGCCGTTTACGTTATCCAATCCACTGACGAAACGGCATTCAACTGTACCAATATTTAAGTGTTAACGGCCGTTGTCGTTACCAAAATCTCCACGACGTACCAAGTTTAAAAGTAAATATCTTTCTAGAGAAAGCGAATTGGAAGCTGTGGTTTCAAATAATAACAGGGAAATAATTGAACTTTATCATGGTATATTTCAAATATTTCAGATTTGGTAATGAAAAAGAATATTTGCGACCGATTCGTCAAATGACATATTTTGTCAAAAAATTGCACACTTTTTCTGAAATTTCTTTGTAAATAATATCCTGTGTGCGTCAAGAATTCGTCTGTAGAGTCCTTAACAAACAGGGAATCATTATGTATATTTTTGTCTGCTTAGATATTGCCGGAAAATGTAAAAATCAGGCCAATACTCAGTTTCGCCGAAAAACGTTCATGTACACAAGCAACTGCCGTCGTCTTACCCACGGCATTCATCTTATCGGGTTGAACGGTGTGATTTTTATACTTTAACTTTATCTTTAAAAACGTGTTCCTATAACCGAAATTGTGACTTATTATTTAAAACAAACCAACTCGGCTCTAAAAACACCATGACCTATTTTATTTCCCCCTCTTCGGCAAGCCAGTTGCCAGGTTGGCCGAACGGGTAGCATCACTGCCACACATAACTAGAGCTTTTCAGCTCGAGATACGCAAGCGACACGTTATTTCTTCGCTGTCGAAGGGAGTGATGACTTTGAACGTGGTGTGTGTATTTGTGCAGATCTAATATTGTTAAAATCAAACACTATTCATGGGAAAAATCTTTTGTTTTTTATACTCCCAAGTCAGATGGGGAAACATAAATTAATAGCAAAGTGTTTTCGCACTTTGATTACTTTCGGAATTACTATATATGAAAAAAACGGTATTTTCACAAACAAACCAAGTACAACGAGGAAAACTAACAAACTAAAATACCGTGAACAATGTATTAATAATACATCGTTTACCCTTCGCGATTGCACGTGGTGCGTGGGGCTGCACGAGGCGTGTAGGGATGTCGCGCTATTCGAACGGATTATCATTCTCTATTCAGAACAGGAAATTATATATGAATAACAATAAAAAAAATAACAGAAAACCACAATCAGCCAACACAGTGGAAGCATACGGGCAATTTTATATTCCGGCCTTCAATATCTATTAAACATTTTTTTCCAAATACATGATACACAACAACTTATTCGCAATTAATCACGTTTTTCTGGGTCACCCGTTGATAAATAAAACTGAACCATATGTACATGTATTAAAATGTAGACCAGTTAATATCGAAGCTGCTTAATTGACAAGTCCGAGGAAATTAAATGCTGGTAAATGTTTCAGTGTACAACGTCATGAAATCTTGATTAACGGAAAGATGAGCAGGAGTCATTATACAAAAAAGAAAAAAAAAACAACAAAACAATTTACAGTTCCAAAAATTTTCAAAATGACGTTAACGAAATACGTCAAAAGTCTTGCTATGGCGGCTTAATACCTTTGCATATTAGCTGGGATGACGTTACCATAGCATATATCGGAGGTTAGAGTAAACAAACTCTTAACCCAAAAAGCTGTTAGAGGCGGCCAAGACACTCAAAAGAAAGTTGTCAGCCTTGTCCCACAGAGCAGCCTTGTACTCATACATCCAGGGAGAGCGTTCTCTCGGCCTATTCATAAACACGTCTCGATGAGCGTGTTGTCGAGGTTCGCAAAAATAAAAATAAATAATAATAATAAAAAAAGAAAAAGGGTTTGCTTATACTCTAACAGCAGTTGGGTCCACAATATAAAAATTATTGGTGCAGACCCTCCTTGGATGAAAAAAAAAATAAAAAAAATAAAAACATAAAGAAAAGGTAAGTAAAAAAAATTAGGTAAGGATTTAGTCTTGGCTGCTTCCTGGGATGTAAAAAACTTATCAATCAAATAGCGATTGATCCCACCCTTACAAAAATCTAATAGAATGACGTACATGTAGATGTAAAATACATATTATGCAACAATAGGAAAAATCCTATTGAACGTTGTTCAAAGAAATAAAGCGTATATTTACCCTTGCTCGACTTTTTTGTATTATTCAATAAAATACAATAAAAATAAGATTAATTTTGAGTCGAAAGGACGAATAGAAGACAACATAAGATCTCGTGAGCTTTTTAACCGATTATAGCACATGTAAACAGGGTTAAACAACTCTTTAGAAGGTTGTAATAAAAGCAGTACATTTAAGAGTTAGATTAATTAAATAATAACAGCAACCAATTATTGATATTCACAACTAATGGTTAGTTATTTTCGTTTTGCCTTTCAGAAAATGTTTGCCTATTACTAGTTTTTCCTGGAAACCGCATGGTTACATGCATCATACAGCAGGAACACAACTTATACACAAGGCTAAGTATAGTGTAAGACTGCTGTAACTATTACCGGTAAGTGTTTAGTACTTTATACCTTAAGACTATTTACGTCATCGAATTAGGTAAAAGTGTACGTGTTCTACCATTCTGACAACGGTTACTACAAATAAATTTTGCTTAAATGAATGGAAAAGTATCTAAATATACAGCTCTATTCACCCCTTTGAATTCCATATCACATACTCCTGATTTGCATAAATTCGGATATTATATCTCTTCAGGAATACAGATTTTCAAATTGAAACATCATCACGCGTTTTGTTTACTTATATAAAAAAAATAATATAAGAACTGGCTTATCTACTGAAATTCGAATTATTCACAAAATAAAAGGTACTTTGGTCGTTTTTTGGACATAACGAGTTACTTTATCTAGCCTTTATAGCTCGGCTATTTCATTCATCATTTTACATCTATAATCATCTCTTGTTGGAAAATATTCTTCCTATAAGCGGAACAAACGTCTATACCAGTGTGAATCTCAGGAATGGGTCCGACCTGCATTATTTCATATGAAAATCTAAAACATTACGTTGATCTTCTAGAATGATCTTACCAACCTCAGTGTTCATTCTCGCCTTTGTCATACACTTACTCAAGTATACAAACTGTCATAACATTGCGAACTGAAGTACGACATTTCAGGGAAAAATCTAATGATATCCTATCTTTACAATTTAAATGACTTGATGTAGGCTGACGGTAACACAGCGACATGTAACACTAAAATAAACGAGAAAAATAAGTTAATAAAACATAAATATTGACTTAGCATCATCCTTGAGATAAAATAAGCATACGCGTTGGTAGTTCGTAGCAATATTGACATCAGAATCGAACCTTTTATTGGCGCAATACATTTGCCACATATTGTGTAGCAAATCGTATTTTTAGTGGCCCTTCAACACACAGAATGTGCATTTCAGGCATGGCACATTATTTGAAAACAGACAAATTACACCAAATACAATCTTAAGTTTGTGGGATTCAGTTTCCCCTTATATTTATATAAAATCATTATATAAAATCATTATCATATGTGTTTTATATGTGCCATGTTTAACTTTCTATTTTGAAATAAAATATCGCGGCCTTATCCCATCATATAATTGTTTGTCATTATTAGTTATGCGCATAAGTAAGGTGGGTAAATAGGGCTGCTGTATTGCTGCGAAGAAATCCTTGTCTCAATAGTCTGGGGTTCGAACCTCCAGTATTAAAGCATGTCAGCATCCACTTAACCAGTACGTGCTATAAAAGCAAGTTACATAAGTCTTGATTCGAACCCGTCAGGTTTATTTACAACTCTCAAGAAAGAACATCCAGCCGTAACTTAGACCAGCACTGGCATAAAATAATTATGTTCGTGAAGCTTTGCCGAGGCTCCAATGTTATAAAACTGAGTATGGAAACCAGTCTCATATCTTAAACTTCCCACTTATCAATTTTGAGACTGTGTTGAAGTTGAATTTTGAGACTGTGTTGAATTTTGGCCAATCGGATTGCCGGGATATGAGACTGATCTCCAGTCTTAATTTTTCTATCATAGATCCCGAAGTTTTCTTTCTATTTTTTATCTCAGGTGGCCGTATCGTGCAGCAGAGCACACTCAAATTATCCCGATTACTCCCCAGTTAAAATTAAAAATGACCAAGTTCTGAGCAAGTGTGGTGATAATCAGATGATCAGATGAATACGAGAGTTGTTCCAACAAAACGCAGACAGTTTGAATAAAAATAAAACAACTGAACATATGTTTATGCAAATTTCACGGTTAGTTAAGATAATTTTGTAACACCTATGCATAATTTCAACTAACAATTAAATAATTTACTCCAAACAATAAATACATAACGCAATGTTTTTAGCCGCAAAAAGTTAACGTTGCCTGAAAGGTTGATCATTCTGACATAAATCTTCAACGTCACAAATCGTGACGTTTGAATAAGCCGGGTCGCACATTTCAATCATTCGATATTGTACTCGAGGCAAACTGACGCAGATGGACACGCTCAAGAAAATAAAACAAGTTAAGGGGCATGCTCATATCTAGAGCTTGGGTATAAAGTGACACGGGAAGTTTGTAAAAGGTTAAACGGAAATACTACACGGAGTCAACCATCACCTGTATTCACCGGACTCAAGCTAGACTTTGCGTACTTTTCAGCTAGTGGATCGCAAATTTGAAAAATGCGACCGACGAGATCATGAATGCTTGGCCTTCAAAAAGGATATTCCAAGAATGGGTTACATAAATGTATTTAATAGTCGAGCGGAAAAACACTGTGTGTGTACCCATTACCTTGAAGAATACTTCCGGAGTGAAGGTATGCTGTGTGAGCACTGTAATAACGTTGCTACGTAGGCCGCTGGTTGGCATGTCACCTTGTTAAATTGTTTGTAATTTCTTGAATTATTTGTCTCTAAGCTCCTAATACAAGTAACCAAACTAATTTGTCTAGACAACTGTGAAATTCAGATTGTTTACATTGAGACAATCCCCGAATATGTTGGATCTCTCGCATTAAAATGCAACTGAGGTCTAATAGAACTATTTTGAGAAATGCTCTGTAAAATTGTAACTTGTTAAAAAAGTTCTACTATAACAGATCTAGATTGATGGAACCACATTAGTTCGATCACGATCGCTTTTAATTAGGGATGTCAACGAATATCCGAATATCCGGATATCCGGATACTAAGTCAGTATCCGGATACTAATTTCATATCCGAATATTCGTAAAAATTAGTAAAAAATCATCTTAAACAGTACAAAATGCGTCATTTATTGCTCCTAACACCTGCTCAGATGTCATAATTAGATAATTTGAGACTGTATATTGATCATCATAAAACTGCCACAAGAAGTAAGGCGGTGTTTGTTTAACAGATCAGAGGTGCGAAAACTGCATCCTCATTGCAATCATCCAGGTGGTCAGGACAATTGTTTGCCAATTTTAGTAATCCACAAGTTATATTGATAATGTGATTGTCTTCAAACTAGCGCTGTCAATTATTGTCAATTAAGTTTACCAATGTCCCCGTAATGCTGTCACATTGTCGAATATCTTGATTGTTATTTTGCAGATAAAATATTTGATGTAATTTCGATCAAATAAAGTTGATAACGGCGAATGAAATAATAATGAATAAATTATAAAATATTGTGCATTTGTTGTTCATTTTTACTTTGCGTAATTTGGAAAATACTTGTATAGTCTCTGGAACGTACAAGATAAATCTCAATGTCACAGCTAAGATTAAAAACGTATCTAGATGTGCGAACGGTACACAATTTTTATTCAAATTACTACGCTTTGCAGAAAAATAGATGGACAGAGAAAAACCTTGAAAATTTTATGCAAAAGTGGTATGCAGAAGAACAAAAACGAGTTTAATAAATTAATTGCATAAAAAGAAATCAACAAGAGTTCACTCATTTTTCATCGTGAGTTATCTTCGCCCTGGTCAAATCGCGTGCATTAATTTTAAGAGTTAAAAATAAAATTAAGAATACTATCGATCAATAGTAACACAGCGCTTAGTATATACGGCGACACTTGGCAGAAACAAAACACTCAAAATAACTTAATTATTCTTTCAATTATCTTTTGACAAGTTTTCGTAGACCCGAAGTCCAAAGACCCGAAGTTCAATTCTATGCGTTGAAAAGGGCGGGAATACTGACGTCATCACATAACAGACAAAGTCGCCGATCTATACGGTTATCCGGATAGTATCCGGATAGTATATACGGATATCCGGATACCGAAAATGGTATCCGTTGACATCCCTACTTTTAATTCTAAGTGTAAACACATTAAAAGAAAGAGATTGCACTAAATTCATGTTGTGTTTAATATTAAATATTATCTGAGCACCGCCAGATATAAATTTCCATTATTGTAAACATGACTTTATGACAAAAGATGACGTCAACGTGAGCACACGAGAGTGATGCCGTGGTTGTTTTTATAAAACCGCAAATGATCTGAGCCTCATTAAATGATTCGAGGTAAATACAATTGATTCATATTACCAATGAAACAAAAAAAAACGAAACTTATCAGATTTGTAATAAAATGACGAGTCAAAGTAAAAAGGAATTATAAATATATGAACCTACTACAGTAAGAGTGTTACTCAAATAGAAAAAAAACTGTATTGTTTAGGAATGTCATACCTGTTTGAAAAAAAAAACGAACGTTAAAATTCGCATCTTTTCTGAACATATGTGCAGTAGAAAGGACATCACATGGTAGTTTGTCCAATTATTATTATCTTCTGATATAATTAGATGTATTTGAATACATATATGTGACATTTAGAGTGTGTGTTCGATCCCCTGCCTAGGCAGGTTTAATATTAAACTACCATTGTAAGTTCTTATCACGTTACGTTTCAATAATAACTCGAGTCTCATATATGCACATGCTTAAAATCATTATTTTTTTATTAAATATCCAGGCACCACCTTATTCTAGTAATTTATTTAAGTTAATATAGATTTAAGAAAGAAGTTTCAATAACCTTTGAGTTTCTCCTCAAATTCCTTCTTTTCCTTCATTTTCTCAGATTGTTCTATTTCGTGCTTCTTTTGTTCTGCATGCCTGGTGATATCATCTGTCAGTTTGTGCCTAAGTCTATTCGCGTGCTCTTCCAGTTCCGTTTTACTGACAGCTACAATCCTGTCAATCTCAGCAACTGAATCTGTCTGTAGTTTAGAGTAATGATCATTGATTTTCTGCAGGAGAGCTCTGTGCTCCTCGCTAAAGGTATCATTGATGTTCTCCTTGAGTGCCTCTGTTATATCCTTCTCAGTTATGGTAAGATCGTTCGCCTTTAACTGAAAGAAAGAAGAATGACACGTGCACGCGTTTATGTTAACTTTAGACACTAAATGAATCAGAAAACAGGGCCAGCAAATAATTACAATGTAATCAATTTTAATGTGTCACTCTCTGAGACTTTTGGGCCAAATTCGGCAAACGTCATTCCGAGTAAAATGACGTCAACTTCGCGGCACGCACAAATCGCATTAACTTTTACTAATTGCCTGTATTAAATGATACTAAGAGGAATATGTCTAGTGTTATAATCCAAGTGCGTAAGACAAAATTTACGTTTGAACCTGTTACCGAAATCTTTATTTAAAATAATCTCGTTTACTATCTCACGCCCGGTAAACATTCGCTCCACAACCAAAAAGAGAACATAACAAAATGAGCGAAAGCCACTTCCGGGATTGAGCGAAAGCGCGGATTTGTTGACAAAAAGTGAGTATGGCCAACATTTTTTTCTCTTTATAAGACAGAAAGACGAACTTTTTCAAAAATCGGGGAATGTAGTGCCGTGTAAGAATGATGAAGCTTCACGAAAAACACGGTTTCATATTTAAAACATGTAAACTGCTCCGGCTAGAACTTGTTTCCCAGCCAACAACGATGCATGTTTCTTTACAAACTTGTCATTTCGACTTAATTTTGTTCTTTGATTGCTTTTAGAAATTATTTCTATGTTATGTGTGAATCGAATACATGTCGCTAGTGACTGCTGTGCAGATTTCAAATGGTGTAATGTCTCTTTAAATGATAAATGCTCATTTTTTAAGAGGTGTAGGAGCGAAAGAACAAGTTGTGGAGCGAAATCATAGGAGGCAGAGCGAAAACATAACTTCAAACTGTAATTGCATAGATTAAACTTGTTTGTTAACTCATTCATTGAGTGTTTCGTGTTCAGCGCAATATACAAGTTTACGTTTGGGATTGATAAAAAAGAATAGTTTATGTATGTTTAGTATATATGACATTGTGTACATAATTTTTACTCCACATGGGGCTAGGCGTAGTGGGCAGTAATATGCATTCCCACTTCTGTCCATAAATAGGCTTACTTAAACCGAGTATGCAGTATTTCTATAATTGTTAAATATGTTCATTTTCCGTATTTAAATAAATTTATTTTTAACGATGTCGTTGCAAAAAGAAACATTTTTGAATAATATGTTTTGTGTTATTTGTGGTTTGTTTTGTTTCTTTCAGATGGGAGCGTTTAAAGGGTGCAAGAAAATAATATTTCCTATCATGAAAGAAAAAGAAAACACGGATTTATTCATTATTTACCGAGAGAGAATAGAAATCTGTTATATATAAAATTATGACTTTAAAAATATTCCACTGGAAAACTGTCGTTTTTGTTTCTTGATGATCACAAATACAGGATCAAATCTATACATGTATTTTAAATTTTTCAATTTGATCGACAAGCTCCGGGTATATTTCCACGTAAGTAAGTAAGTTTATGACAGTGACATTTAAACACGGGATTTATATATACAAGTTCTACAATTATCAGTATAAACTGTACCTGGCTCCCTAAAACCATATGATAAAAATATTTTATACACCTTATATGAAGTGTTAACTTTTTATTTATAGATAAACGTTCATGACTATGTTGTGATCAGATATAATATTTCCAAACACATGTATACACATATATTATATCTAAAATCTAAGACTAAATAGATACAAAAATACCGTGTTATGAAGAAAACAGAATTAGTAAACGACCGGCGATTTATATCACACTGTCACTGTCAAACCTAAACAATTCAATAGGCTATTTTTCAGACTTTCCTGCATCTTTACTTTTATTACAAAATTCTACTTTAAGATATAATGACATTTACTAGCTTTTGATACGATGATTAATTGTCATGTAATGGATGGTGCTTGTCATTTACTCTTCGAAATCCTTAGATAAATATTTGTAGGTGCGATGAAAACATTCATTGGAAACCCCATCTCGTTGCAATTTTTTTCCACCTGAATCAACACAGAACATGTTCAACAAAACATAATAAAATTTTATATTGAAATGTCCCGGAGCTATAACAAATGTACGTGAACAACCCAGGAGTGTAGTGAATACTTTTAGACTGACAAACATAGGAATGCTGGTTTTATGCTTTCGCTCTGCCTCCTATGTTTTCGCTCAACAACATGCTCTTTCGCTCCTTCACCTCTTGAAAAAAGAACCTAAATCGTAATAAAGAGGCATTACATCATTCGAAATATGTACATCAGTCACTATCGACCGGTATTCGATTCACACGCAACACAGAAATAATTTCTAATAGGAATCAAAGAACAAAACTAAGTCGAAATGATCAGTTTGTAAAAAGAAAGCACCATTTCGCTGCGAAAAAAGTTCTAGAAGGAGCAGTTTACATGTTTAAAATATGTAACCGTGTTTTCAATGAAGCTTCATCATTCTTACACGGCACTACATTTCCCGATTTTTTGAAAAGTTCGTCTTTCTGTCTTAAAAAGATAAAAAATGTTGGTCACACTCGCTTTTTGTCAGCTTTCGCTCAATCCCGGAAGTGGCTTTCGCTCATTTTGTTATGTTCTCTTTTTGGTTGTGGAGCGAATGTTTACCGGGCGTGTATCTATCTATACAATAATTACGTCCCTTATTTTAACATACGCCACACATTGTGATTCACACATGTACCAAACAGTCGTGATATTTGAACTGCAAAACCAGCATTTTAAGAACTAAAATGTCGGTAAAGTGATGGATTTGAACAGGTAAGTCAACTTATTAGTGGGCGGCAGAAGCCGCCCACTATGGGCTATTTGTGCTTACTCTGAGAATTTGATGTAGAAGGAGACCAGCATAATCTCAGAAATGTTTGTATTTTCGTTCAGATATATATTAATGAGAGATGTTTTGCAAAATAAAGTAGTCACAAATTGTTAACGATTTGCACCATTGGAACTGGTTGACATCGCTTTGTAGGATTTCAGTGTTTTTTTTTTTAATTTTCAAATAATAAGTTCTCCTGAGCACGTGACTATTTTTTGTGGGGATAATAGCATAATTTCAGAAATGTTTATATTTTTGTTCTGATATATATATTAATGAGAGTTTATGTGCAAAAGAACTTAATAACAAATGGTTAACGAATCGTATCATAGGAACTAATTGACATCGCTTTGTAGGATTTTTTTTATTTTTCTTAAATTTTAAAATAATAAGTTCTCCTGAGCACGTGACTATTTTTTGAAAACAACGGAAGCCGATCCTTCCGTATAATCGGTCAGGGATGTTGACTGTTGCACTGTAGGTGTATCTGTTGGAAGTTGTGGAGCATAATTCGTAAGAGTTTTGCTCGGAAACAAAGGTTTGAATAATTGTACAATTGCGATACTGGTCATCCATTGTTTTAATTGTACATTGCAAGACGTAGTTTCCGTATAATCGGTCAGGGATGCTGACCTTTGCACTGCGTTAATACCTATTGTGATCTTGTGGAACATAAATGGTGAGATTGTTTTTTCGGGACGAAACGTAATTATACTATTAAATTATGGTACGTTGCTTTTTTAATCGTGCAATGGTCTGTTTGTTAATGTTTGTTATATACCGCGTCGATTGTTTTTCGGGTTTGACATTGTTACGTAACACAGACGGCGTTTAGCCCAAACTACACACAACTCCGGTGATCTCCCCTTGATTGTGTTACCCAAAAATATTGAACACTTTCGTTAGAACAAATTTCTAATGTTTTGTGCCAATTTAAATTGTTAAAGTTATAAAAATGATGCAAACTGAGTTTTTCGGAAGTGGAACTAACATCACAGATAGTACGTGAAATCCTGAAAGGATTTCAAATAAACACAGACATGGATTAAAAAAAATATTACTGTGATTTTAAGAGGTCACGGCATAACGGTTTTAACTGTTTGAAACTATCCCAAATAGTGTGCAGTCATTGTATGCATAAATGTGCAATCAACTTTACTAAAACAGTTTGGCATACAATTACATTTACTGGTGAGGATGTAGTCTTACTGTAACGTGCCTCGAGCGGAAGGCACATACAGACTATTTGTCTGAGCCTATATATATAATTTTTCGCCTAAAATGATTTCAAGATATGTCAGGGCAATGTATTGTTTTAAAACAATATAATTAATTTTCCCTGAGCTACTTTGCTCCAGAATGATTAC
Organism: Corbicula japonica; assembly: GCA_038501625.1. Lineage (NCBI taxonomy): Eukaryota > Metazoa > Mollusca > Bivalvia > Venerida > Cyrenidae > Corbicula > Corbicula japonica. Next base: position 29,846 of record JAZAYU010001264.1, on the reverse strand, counting down.
AATTATTTTAGAAATGATTGGCTTCAACTAAATAATCAAAGTGAGAATCGGCTGAACATATGAAAACAATCTCCAGGACAATGACCACCTGGACAAATAATTGATCTCAAACTAAAGTTTCAACCGCTCACCCAAACAAAAATCACAGTCCGAAACAAAACAATCACATACAAACTTCAAGCACAATCTTAGCGCATAAGCTGAGCAATAAAACAAATAAGAAACACAATACTGTTTCGAACTCTTATAATAACAGCAAACCTGAGCAACTACAAATTTCAAAATAATGCTCAACACGGTTTGAACAGTCACTTTCCGAACAAAACCCGAAACAAACAACCTTCAACACTAAGATCTAACCTATTCTTTTCAACAATAGTGTCCCAGACGCATGTGTTTCCAGCAATTGTCTGAAGACACTATTCTAAACCCTATCCTGAACTACAAGTGGCTCAGACGCATGTGTTTCCAGCAATTGTCTGAGGTCACTATCTAACCCTATCCTCAAACTACAAGTGGCTCAGACGCATGTGTTTCCAGCAATTGTCTTAGGACACTATCCAAAATACCTATCCTGAAACTTACTCTGAAGCTACCTTACAAGTGTCTCAAACGCATGTGTTTCCAGCAATTGTCTGAGGACACTATCTAAAATCCCTATCCTGAAACTTACTCTGAAGCTACCTTGCAAGTGTCTCAAACGCATGTGTTTCCAGCAATTGTCTGAGGACACTGTCTAAATCAACCCTAGCTTCAACCAATACTTTCACACTGAAACAGCCCGGTCAATATGCCCTAGTACAGAGTTGTACTATATTGGACCTATAATGCAGACCAATGCTGAATCCAATTTCAACGATGTGAACACCTCGACTCTCAGAAACAGACTGCCTAGTATCAATGAACGGCACTTGCTTATATACCATTTGAAGGAATACCTCGGACTTTACCGTTCAACTACACTAAATTAACACAAAGTATTAAAATAACCAAAAATAGTTTAAATAACCACAAAGATTTAGCAGTTAGACTCGGCCCAAGCTAAATCTTCAAATAATTTTCCTCACATTACTAAAGATAGACTCTTCAAGCACTTTGGACAACAAAGTTCTGTATCACACTGGCAGTTAAACACCGTCCAGGTTTACAAGTCTTAACAAGGTAAATAGTTGTATTTTTTTACTAGAATAGCTTATACTAGATTCCTAAGTTTCAATGATATAATATTTGTTTTTTTCAATATGACCACTTCACACATGGATTAAAGAAACTGGTATTTTTAATTTTTATATTATCTAGTTTTTGCCAGGTAATTATCGCAACAACAGGAAAAATTATGACGATCAGTTTGGATTAAACTTGAAAGTTAACCATGTCAGACTTAATTTTCCTACCCCAGGGATTTCAATAGATGCAGGTTCTAGCATTTTGATGCAAACGAATTAGTTTTTCTACATTTGACCGTTCCTGATTTTGAGCTTGGGTTCTTTTGATGAAGAAATCATGGTCGAATATTGCAAGAATAAAGATAAATATTGTGTCTGCATTTTAATTATAAAATCAATACTTATATTAGACCACTGAACATATATTTAAACGAAGTTAAAGCACTTTTATAAGTAGTTAAGTTCAAGTTGAACACAAGATATACATGTAACTTGCAACTATTTGATTACAAGCCCTTAAAAACTCCCAACAAGGACAAACAATCCCTGGTTTTCAAAAGCTATTGAAATCCGAAATCCCTGCACCTCTGAAGAGACTTTTCACGAGCAAAGAACACTGTTGTTGGCTCATTAGATGTGATAAATTTGTGAATAAAAAACATATTTAAAAGAACATACAAACTTAGCCAGGCGGTCAAAAGTGAAAAAAAATCAAATATGCTTGCATAAAAATGCAAGAACCTGCATCTTTTGAAATCCCTAAATGATATCTTCTAATGAAAATCATTAAACTAAATCATTAAATGGCATTGAAAGAACATGGATGTATTAATATTTCTGATGACAAACTAAGAATTATTATATATATTATAATTACCTATGTATTAACTTTAATAGTTATAGTAACTGTAATAGCTTTATGATGTACATGTAGAGTAATTTCTAAATTTTTAGTTGAAGATGATAATATTCACTAAGAAAGATTGTTCAGGTCATTCTAAGGGGCAAAACTAAAAATTATTGATCAAGTGCACCTTTCTGCTATAAAAATGTGCCTTTCATTGCATGTGTTACTAGTGTAGATCCAGATCAGACTGAACATTTGTGCCATCTGATCAGATCTACATTGGTCATGTCTTGTTCAGAAATAACTAAATATGAATCTGAAAGTGAATAGTGCAGATTCTAACTAAACAGCAAAGAGATGCAGGGTGATCTAGATCTACACTGTTTGCATATGTTAAGGGTTGAAGTTAGAAATGGATTTTCTGTGCAAAAGTCAAGTATTCCATGTTTTGTGTCTACTCTTTTCATGCAGCTTTTATTCCATGTGTGACAATATTAGACCATAAGATTAGACCACATCAACATGCATATCAGTTTGGCTAATCAGAGTCTGTTAATGTTTAGATCTTTTAGTTACATGTACTTCCTGGTCAAGATTCAAAGAATGTATATATAAATCAGATAGATGAGATGCATGCATTAAAAGGGTCTAAATAAAATTGACAGATAACAGTGGGGAAAGGGTGTCTGTAAAAGGCTTTAGCTAATGAAATGAATTTAAAGAGCCCCTTTATCTGATTTATAAGGTTGGACACTTCCTAAAAATATGGTTACATTAACATAACTCTGGCTCCCTCTGACACATTGTTATACATGAAACCAAGATCAAACAGCCTTTCACTGGGTCCCTGTGTATTTACGTTGAAAGTGAAAATATTCAAGAGACATAGTACAAGGTAAAGAAATAAGCTATAACAATATATGAAATAAATACAATTTTGTTAACCCAACAATTTCCAAACTATATGACTAACACAAAAAAATTTGTTGTTCCTCTTTTATTTACTAAATGACATTTATAAGGCTAATGGCATTGTTTTAAGTTGTGATGTGTTGCTATAAAGCATGAATATAAAATTATCATCAAAATTGTTATTTGTGTAAATATTGAGTTGCATAAAACCAGGGCTAGGCATTCTGGGCAGTGATGTATTTGATTCTGGTATTGCTGGATCAAACATACATGTATCCTGTAATGTTTTTGTATTTATTTAATATCCTGTTCAATTGCTTTTAATGTCCCCTTTCTCATTTATTTAAACAGTTCCACAAAAATTACTTTTGTCAATATTTTAACCAGTTTTATTTTGTTGAATATTCCCATTTATAGCAACTATTGTATTGGATAATTTTCAATGATTGTTGTATCTGAATTATTGGTATTTATATGCAATTCCCCCTCAATTTCTACAAAGAGCATTAGCAAGAAACATAACTCTGTGTACCTTTTTTCTGGGATTATCTCCCCGTTTTGTACTTGGAGATAAATGTTTAACCTGTTTCGGCAAGTTGGATATTTCTCAGTTTCTACTAAGGGCATTGGCATGAAAGTTTTCACACTCACTTAACAGTGCATAGTTTATGACGCTTACAAGTTACTTATTTCTGGCTAGCTAATTCCTGGGGTTATCTCCCCATTTTACACTAAGAGATAAATGGTTAACCTGTTTCTGAAAGTTGGATATTTCTCATTGTCTGCAAAGAACAGTAAAATAAATTTAACACACATACTTAACAGTGCACAGGTCATGACCCTGACAAGTTAAATAACTGCAGCTACCTTATTTCTGAGGTTATCTTCCCATTGTGTACTTAGAGAAATGGTTTATCTGTTTCAGCATGTTGAATATTTCTCAATTCCAATCATGTGCCTCTAATAAATACCCACCCTCCAAATACTTGCATCATCAGTGTTTGTAATAATGCCTAAGCATTAATTACATTAAGTTCTGTAACTTTCCCAATTTTGTAATGAATTACCCTTCTACAGTTGATCATTATGCTTACCTCTTTGATTGCACGACGGTGGCAGGGGTTTAAGAGTTTATGAAGGTTAATGGGGAAATCTTTTCTTAAAAGAACCTAGAAGCTCGATTTGTTTCTTTTATCCCTGTCGTCGTGTTCTTGCTGATTTTACTCCAGATGCTCTGGTCTCGGAAAGATCATTGAGTACCCGCCCTTTGGCTTTGCAATGCTATTAGCTTCTTATGTTTTTATGTTTGTATGCTTTTGCATACAACATTGTTGAGCTGATGGGTGGGTTGGAGTTATTTCACCAAGACAATTTGTACTTGTCTTGTGATACGAGAACCTGTTGGGGCAAGTGTGAGGTTGGTGCACCCTAGAACCTGGTTTAAACCCCCAGTGGCAATTTGATTTGCCACTGACCGTTCCAAGGCGGTAACCCCTCGGGTTCTCATTTTTGTTATTTGTTAGTGGCGTCCTTTTTGAAACTGATTATTTTATTAACCATGCTCTCTCCCCCTCTCTTCTTCTTGACTGTGTGGGGAGGCTGTTTTTTCTGAATGTGGCAATTCCTGATATGCATATTTCACCTTTTTACATTATAATCTTAGGTTATAAATATGTTACATTAATTGATTTTCATGTAAAATTCTTTTTATGCTCAGGTTCTGGAGCAAGAGAAAGTTCCTTTTTCCATTATTTAGAACTAACTTGTGATTTTTTGCTGTTTTAACATTGTGCTATCATTTTAAATTTGTATCATGACAATCTTCGCCACCGGGGCATATGTGTTGTGCAAACACAGCTTCTTTTTTTGTGTTTTTTTTTTGTTTTGTTTATTTACAGTGAAAATTTTACTGCAATTTAACTTATATCACATACATTGTATCTATATGTCATTCAACATAGGCAACTCACAATGTTGCAAGCACATAACATGTCTTCTATAGGAGTTTCTTCATTCTGTATAGTTATTATAAATCTTTATAAGTGGAATAATACTGGAATTTCTGTTACATTGAATATTATGCGTTTGTTTTATTTTGATTATGTTTACGCTCCGCTGGCTTAAAGCCCTTTCAGTGCTTTGATTTTTTTCATGAGGCGATTTTTGAAAACGACAGAAGCCCGTACTATCGGGATGTTGACTGTTTCACTGCGTATGTTCTGATTTTTATAGTAATAGAACGTAATAATCTCAGTCATTCCGATTTCGTCAGAGCAGTGAGATTACATTGTTGTAATAACAAGAAAATCCTTCTCCCGCCCACTTTGATGCCTTGCATCAACATTTTTCTTGTAGTCTATTGTATTGCTTGTTTGTGCAAAATTATGTCAAATCATGTATGAAATTGGTGCAATTTCATTTTCCGGAAGTGAAAATGGCGGTCGTTACCTTGTTAAACAGTTGATTATTTACAAATATTTTTTGATATAATAAACAATCTGATTTATGCATCTTCGTCGTAAACATTGACAACAGTCAATCTTCTTTTCTAAATTAGGTGCCAGAAGAGTTACTTTTACACTTAGCACAACTATTTGTACGCGACAAAGGCTTTTCTATATATGTAGCGACAACCACGCACCGGTTCGACGAATTATTGCGCAATCGGTGTTTTAGTGAAAAGCTGACCTCAAAATACATCCTTTCTGTTCCGCGATGCTATGAAATTGTCTGAAGGCTTCCAATTGATTCATTTGCATAAGTAGGCGGGGGAAAGACCAAATAAGGCGTATTCGACAACCTCAAGCGTAGATGGTTGTTATTTAACCATGAAAACCCAAAGTAAAATTTTGTCAACTTTGAAATTTGTCTAATACGACCGAATACGCTAGCAGTTTAACTGTTTTCTCATAGTTCTATCATTTTTCTTTCCATTTTGGACAATTTTGAGACCGTACTTTCGCGGAAAATGTACTTATTTTACTCGTTACTGAAGTGGGTTGTAAAAACACATGTGGACAAGGGAGGTAATTCTGTATTTCCGGGTCGAATTTTCGCGAGCAGAAAACAAATATGTACGGGAAAATTGCAAAGAATATTTGTCCTTGGTGATACTTTATGGAACAAACTACTTTTTTTGTATTATTATTTAATGAATGCAAATATATATTTACGTTTTTCGAATGCTTTAGAGATATATGTTTGCGTTTTTCCTTAGTGCTTTGTTCGTACTATTTTCATTCGTACTTGCACATTATATTGGATACGTGAAATCTTTACAAGTTGTTTGCATTGCGTTTCTTTTTCTTTCTTTTCTTTCTGAATTGCTTTGTTTCAAATATTTTTGTTTTATGACAACATTTGGAACCTTAATATTGATTGTCTATTGTTTTAGTATGATTGTGAAGTGAATTCACTTGAGCATTTTTGTTTTAATTAGACTGTTGCTCAGCGATCAGCATATTGAATTTTATAGTTATCTTTAACAATAGTGATATTATTTTTTCTTAATTCCAGCTGAATGTTAGTCAGTTGATTTAAATTTATCTTTGCTGTTGACAGTTACTTTGAAGCAGTTGTTGTTTGTTCTCAGTTCGGTTCTGAAATGCAGTATAGTTGTTAATGTTCTGTTTAGACCACGTTTCAACCTTATGTGTTTCTATATTTATTTATTTGTTTAAAATAAATGGGATTGGTATTTTATATCAATTACCCAGAAATAAATTTCATACAAATATATTTTTTAAGGAAATTGTATGCAAATGATACAGTGATATAGTTTAGATGTATGGGTGGGGTAATCTTGTATCCCTTTTAAATAAAAATATTTATAGTTCTTTTTCATGAATATATATTTTATTGAGTAACATATTAATGCTTTGGCAAACCATTATGACAAAAATAGTTAAATACCTTGTATAAATGACATTTATGTGATTAACCAGCTTAAATGATCTTTTTTTGTTTATTTTTATGCTATTTTTTTGTACGGTGGGTCATTTTGAAGAGATATACCAATGACAAAACAAAGTTTACAGTCTAGTTCAAGTTACATAACAGATCAAAACTGTTTATTGAACAAATTTATGGTGAAGTAATGTGCTAAAAGTGTTCCAGGATGAAGATAACAACTGAGGTCAACTTTATTTAAAAATTCAAAAGAGTTTCTTTTTTAGACTGTATTTTTTCGACTTTGTGAAGCATGTTAATTAAAAACAAATAGGTGTAACATAGCAAAACTATACATTTTTGTGAATGGTTTGTTGAGATCTTTCAGAAAATATCAGCTTTTCTATATTTTTCAGTATGTTTAAAAATCATTGGTTGTTGCAAATATATGCGATATTTGCCTTTCGCGTACAACCCAGTTAGCATTCAAATCAATGCGGAAAATTTTTCTTCTATTTCTATATGCCGCCGATGGGAATTTGATCGCATCGTTGGCGGCTCCATAAAGCATCTTAAACCGTATGTACCTTTAAAAAATTTACATACCTGAAAAGCCACATTCAAGTAGAATCAATATATGTAATCCTTTATAAATAACGGTTTCGTTTTTTATGCAAAACTCTTTTAAACCTGCACCCACGGCAACAAATTTCGATTTCCGCGCTTCAAGTTTACCTGACTCACGACGTCACGTTTATCGATAAATAACAGGGTCAATTTCCACCACAGTTTTAATCGTAACTGCTTGAGACGTAAAGAACAGACATCTGTAAAAAGTCAGTACGATAATGGGTCTGTGCTTGCAGTCGAATTATTGAGACTACTTTTACACTGTGATCCTGAATTTAATAAAGGAACTTTCAAATCATGACATTTCAAAATTGTCAGAGATTGTCGAATTTTAGGACAGTGATTTTGAAAGCCCATTGTATTACTGATAGAGGAGGCGGAAATAACCTTGATAATAACGATGTCAAAAAAATGAACATTTAAATAAATGGAAAATGTTTGTTCAGATAGTATTGATTCTGAAAAAAATAAAGCTGAAAATAACCTTCAAAACATTGCATTGGGTGCTGCTGTACTGAGACTGTATGGAAAGCCATCTGGTTCTTTTGTATGAATAGACAAATTTATAAATTATAAAGAAATTATTAATGTTATATTAAGATAATGAACTTATATTTGCAATAATTATTACAGGGACTGGGATATTATATCTCATAGATGAGAAATTCCATAATGTTGGTTGAATGGCAATACAGCTTGACATTACTCCACCACCAATTTGAGTTTCCTGGATTTGACTAGAAAAATGCAGTTTTAAACATGGAGAACTGTGCACGGCAGAACATCGGCAACACTGTCACATGGTATGTAACAATGGAAAAAATTAAGTTTTAATTTTATTCACATATGTTTGTTCCTTAAGGTCATAGTCATTCTAAGGTTATGCTTTAATTATCTTTTTTTATTTAATTGCTAAATATGAAATCATGTTATTGACACTGGTATATGCTAATTGCAAACAAACAAAGTAACAATTCCTATGATACTATGATAAAAATCTGGTATTTTACACATTTGCTTGTAGTTTTAATTATCTTGAACAATATATATATGAACAAATAGGTATTGTTCAGAAATTAATCGTTAAGAAGTATCAGTTCTGGAACTTTAATTTTGAATTTTCTGGGCAGCATTTCCTTGTAGTATTATTAAAATAGTTTTTTTTTTATTCAACTGGCTTTGGACTTGATAATTTACACTTAACACTAATGTTAAATGCATAATAAATATGATATCATGGCTGAACAAATGTTTACTGTCATCTGCATAATTTATATATTTTGCATTGATTTTTAATTATTTCAGAATGACATCAGACAGGCCAGATGTGCTTCCCATTTGCAGGAATGAAACTAACCCAGAAGTGGAACAGTGTCTTGCGAAAAGTGCCAAATTTGAACACCTGCTTCCTGACAGGCTTCCTATTCTGGGCTTGATCCTCAGAGGATTTGGTACCAGTATGAAGAATGAAGAATTAGGCTTATTGTGTGTGAACTGTGGTTAAAAAACTGAATGTCCACCCATCTGTACCAAAAGCCTGTTGGATTCAGTGTGTTGTATCCCAAAAAGGAGAAGTGCTAACTGTTTGTTTAGCTGAACAATATGTATTACAATCTGAAATGATCTGCCAAAACAGGTGTATAAAAAGTTAATTTATGCAAGCATTACTGATAATCTCTGAATAAATTTCAAAATTTTCATTTTTCAGTCAATTTGTTGCCATGGTAACTGAATTATAATATAATGTTGTTATACAATATTAACTTAGAAATATCAGTTTTTATGGATTATTCTACCAATATATTATTTGTTTTTGAACAAGTGTTGCAAAATTTGTCTTTCAAACATTTAGAACCTTTACCCAACATAAACATGTTGTAAAGTTTTTTGTGTGCATAGTAGGTCAACTATTGTCAACTATATCAATGCAAGTTATTTTATTATCAAACATTATCTACATCATGAAACTAAGTTCCCCCCTCCACAGTGCTTAGAAAAAGATATTTTGCAACATTTAGTAAAACTGTGTCATGTCACAATTTGATAATACAAAATTTAATTTAATTTGTGCTCTTAGTTGTGTAGTTGTTGCTGTAATGACCTCATACCACTTTGAAGAAAATAATACAAAAATATTACCATGACAACTATAGAACTAGTACTAATTGTGTAACATATTACTCAGAAGGTCAAATGTTACGAATATGTACATAATATTCAGGTAGTATTAACATGGTAACAATTATTGGGTACAACAACTTTCACCTAAATGGTTTTGTCACTTTTAATGAAGCTTTTGTCATTTTGTTAACTGCATAGTTATAACAAAAATTATCTTTATTTTCAAAAAATCAACATTTCTGTGTATGGTTTATCAACAAACAGACCAGAAAGATAGATTGTACTTAAAAACAATAACATGTTATCATTTAGGTGCCAGTTACCTGAAAAAAATGTGTCAAATATGTTTGTTTAGTTCCGTTGCAATGGTAACCGAAATTTTAGTATTTCATTTTGTAAAATAAGTTACTTGATTTATATATAAATACTATTCATGGGCAATAAACAGAGACTGAAATACTGTACTTCTTGTAGTTGTCACATAAATGCACCTATTTATTTGAACATATTTTGACAAAAATAGGCTTTTTCACACTCACGGTGGTTTCCAAAAAAATGCTGGTTTTCAGTTAAAATGAGTCGTTTTTGGAAAAAAATTGAATTTTTGTACTCCAAAGTCAACAAGGTACCTGAAAATGATAATAACTCATTTTGGCCAAAAATTGCATTTTGGACCATATCCAGAGAGTGCCACTAATGGTTGTTGTATTATTGTAACAGTTACAGCATTTTAAATATTAAATTTACTTTCCACAAAAAGGATCAAAATAAAACAGCTGAAATAAGAAATGTCCAGATGTAAACAAGCCGAACATTGTCTGAATGTTAGCAGAATAAAAACATACCATTCTAAGTTTTCTGACAGCATCCTGCGCCAAAGGATCGTTCAGTAAGCAGGCAGGGTCACATAGAAGGTTGATGAGATCATCAATGTAGACTCTGAGATCACTATCAGACAGTAAGTGATCTGCCGTGTGTCGAATTGCACGACCTACCTTTCGAGCCTATAACATATACATATATTGAATATTCTAAGCCGCAAAACCTTTTCATTTTATTCACTATGCTATATCAGTTATTAATTGCATTATCTGTATATTGTGACTAATGCTCGTTTTATACTTTCATTTTGAGGCACATGCTGGAAAATCTGACACACTTTAATAGTCCAAGAAAAGCATTCTAAGTGTGTGTTAACTTATCATCTTTACATAATTTTCAGTGTTTATAGCGGGTTCAATATGAGTTGTTCCTAGAGTTTATGATCTTAACAAAGACGTTATATGTTGTTGTTTTGTTTTTTTTTCAGTGTGTAACATGTTTCAGATTCCAGCCATCAACTATTCATCATGTTCATGTGTTTTATTTAATTTGTTTTCGACACATTTGTTCAAAATACGAACGCGTTTTTACCTAAAGTAAATTTGAAATATTATAATGCTAGTTTCTATCTTTCTATACCTTTGAGCAGACGTTTGGTTCATTGGCCAAGTTGTCTTGCATTAGTGATGAAAAGGACAAGTTGTTGATGATCACAGACACGATCCCGTTGAAGTCTGTCTCTATGAGCGATGTTGTGTGAGAATATCCATCCGGAGGGAAAAAAGATTTAGCTAACTCGAATGTGTCGGTACACCATTTCTGAGGATCTGTATTTTTCCACGAAGGTCCCTTAAATCTGTGATCTTTACATATTCCGTCCATGAGAATATTGCAAACACCACGAGAACACAACTGTCTGGGGCCAGGAACTATATGACTATGATTTCTATTTTTTGTACACGGTGGTAAGCTGTTGATTGTACAGTTGCACGTGTTGAGCATATTTGCTGCCGGTACAAGCTGCAGCAAGCGCCGATGATGCCGATCAACCTCCGCACTGACAAAATCTGTCAGGGCATCTTTAGTAAAGAGGAGAGCCAGCGCCCCCTTCACCCAGTTTTTAAACTCTTTCTTTGTCAAAGTGGGAGCTAAGCCTGCCATTGCCTTGTCTACTTTTCACTTTTTAAATGGAAACAATGACTTCTTTAAATAACTACAGTATATCCTAACATTTCATTTCAGTTTAACTGTTAAATGATATCTTCTAGGTTTTATGGATTTCACTATCAGGATGTGTTCAATTTACATCATCGCGCATATATTCATATATTATACCTGTAGGATCTGACAAGAGTTGTCACGTAATACAAACACATTATTAGAAGAGTTCAGGAAAATGGTTATTAAACGAGCATCTGGCGAGCGTAACAATACTTTCCTGAACGAGTTTAATGTTTTTATATAACATGACAATCAGTGTCAGATTCTTTTTGACACATGCTTCAAACATTTTTAAACAAGTGAAAATATGAGTAAAATAAAACCCGAATCAAAACAAAGTCACCCTCTCTAGGCAACGCTTTTGCGTTTAACTTAATATACCGTCTCCCTGGCCTAGTGGTTAAGGCATCCGCCTTGGGAGCGGGAGGTCGAAGGTTCGAATCCCACCAGGGGTTCGTTCTGATATGGCCGGTTGGTGAGCCGCCAGCTAGTTAAAGAATGGTTACCGTATGCATACCTGCCTGTTGCCTGGCATTAAAAGGATAGGATTCGGGAGGTACAAGTGTAATAGAAAAAGGTGTCTCATAAGTCAGAAATGGCTGGCCCTTTCAATAGGGGTGACACTATAATAAACAGACACACTCACTATACAAAATAAGGTGCGTTTCAAATTCTTTTCTCTGGTGTAATTTAGAGCAGCCGGTAGAATGGCGCTGTAAAGCAAAATATTTGTTATGGGTGTATTACATGGAGAACACGGGTAAGCATGGGATAAAAAGTTGTTCATGTCATAGATTTATGTATTTTCCGTCCACAAAGTTTATCGATGATTAATCGCTCTGTTGCTGATTTCATTATAGGATGTCCTGCCTGAAATAAAGACTATTTATTGAAGATGTAGCTGCTTTAAGGTTATATGTTGTGTAGATTAATAACAATGGATTTTTATTTTTTGATACGCAAAACATAACACTTGAAATATTAATAAAAAAAACAATTTATTTCTTTAGATAAGAACTTTTTCCATATTAAATTCACCATTGTTAAAATGTTTTATTTTATTTGTCAAAACCTCCATACTTGCATCCTAATGAAGATTTGTAAATGCCTGTTCACGTTTTAGGACTAATATATTAAGTATTTTCAAAAATCAAAATATAATTATCATATAAACTGTAGAAAACCTGCAAAGTAAAGGTTTTACTAGCCGATTGGTCAAAGACGCAGTCAATAAAATACTTTGAAATGCAATTGTAGCAACGCTGTTATAGGTTGTAGGTTCGAAACATGTTTTTCTAAAATATTTTTTACACAATAATTATTTCCGCGATAAAATAAACTAAAGCAAAATAAATTAAATACTTTGAAATAACTGCAATAACACTTAAACATATAAATCTAAAAGATTCCCTTAAAAGCCGCGTGTCAGTGTGATTCGAACTCGTGTCGAAAAAAAGTTAGACCTATGCAAGCCGGACATGTAACCCACTGCGCTACGGAGGAGATGTGATATATTAGGGTGGGTTTCAAAATAATGAAGACAAAGCGTGACAAAGGGGGTAAAATTGAGAATTATATATTTGTCCAAAATTTCATTTGAAATAGATAAGTAATCTATTGAATTTTGAAAAATCAACAAGGGTTAAAGTATCAGAATACAGATTTTTTTTACTTTTAAACATTTTGTTCCAATGAATTCAAACTTTTCTGAAACAAGCTTTTAACTTTTCACTCTCATATTTACTAAACTAAGAGGTTTCTAACAAATATTTGTGAATAGTTTTAACATATACAAATAATAAATAATTTTTAAATCAAGAATTTTTATCTTACTCAAGTTTTTTGAGGAAAAAATACATATTCTGTATGTTTTTGGCTTTATTTTTGCAAACTGTACCTCAAAAAGTTTTTATTATGTTAATTTTAGTGCAGTTGCATGTCCAAAACCAATTAGTTATCAAAATATAGATGTTTATGAGAAACTATACCAATTTTTTAAAGTTTTAAAGTGATTTTAGGTGACTAGTTAAGGCCATATAAACTGATATATTTTTCACTGTTACTGTTACACTCGGGACATATTTATTTATGTTAACTATAAAATCATTTATAACATGGTAATAAAATATATCCCATGTTTGTCTTATGAAATACAAATAATTTTTGCTTTTATGGAATATTTTGGATATATTATAGATAATAAATTTGCAAGAAACTTTACATAAATAATAATAAATTAAACTGCAATGTTTTAAATTGAACATAAGTTACACAAAAATTATGTAGGACTGTGTTTTGCTATTTCTGTATTGGAAGAAATTGTACATAACATACAAACTATTTCAAACATGTTTAAACATATGTTTTATAAAATATGAGTTATTATTATAGCCACAGAAATTGTTACACTTGGGACACATTCATTATACCATTAAAATGAAAATTGTTATTCGACAATTCTAATAAATTTAAACAACGAGCATGAATATGAACAAAATTTACTTTATAATAAAAAAAAAATGTGTAGTCAGTTTGATCCTTCAGAGTTGGATTTATACGAAATACTGTACTATGTGTATGTTCTGTTTCATTCAAACAAACTGGCACAAAACTCTTTTTGTACAGGCCCTCCTAAAGACAGGTGTGCATTGTGTGATGTAACAACAAATTGCTCAATACACTACTGAGATCTTTAGTCTAAATATGGGGCTTGTTTAATTTCAATGCTTGTGATTTCTACACCCCTGGATACTTCCTATAAAAGTATGTGTGTGGTATGTTGTTTTATAACTGTTGCTTTAGCGTTAAAAAATAAAACAAAATAATAGTTAAAAATTTAGGGAAAGGAAGGGTAACTCGGATAGTTTCCAATCCCATTATCTAAAAGTTTAATTGGAGTTTTGAAAGAAATATTTCAAAATATAAAAAATCGGTTAAAGAGAGTAAGGAGGGATGGTGAATAAATGCTTTAATACCATAAATTACCGCTCATCCTCCCCAAACGACCAATATAAATTGTTGGTTTGAATAAAATAAAAAATTAAGTTTGCATGTGTGTGTTGTTTTTTTTTGTAAGTACCCACCTAGAACCCCTGTGTGACCCTGTCCCCCTTAACCACCTGACAATTCTTATCAAAGTATGTGTCACATATTATCTTTTTTGTACATTGTGCTATAGCGTCATCAAACTTATCAACAACAACAACAACAAACAAAAAAAATGGGGAGGGGTACCCCTGATCCTAAAATATTTCTATCGTTTTGTGTTTGGAAAGACAAAAAAGAAAAGACAGATTCCATTTTATAGTGAAGGGGTAGAGGTTATGGATAGGTGCATATATAACTTCCTTCTTTTCATATAATGTGAAAGCTAAGCCTATATGCCGCCATAATAAAATTTTACATTCAAAATTTTGTTTTGGTGCTACTGAATTTGTTGTAAACTTTCAACTTTACTGTGCTGTTACACAGATTGTGACATTTTATAAATGTAAATGTTTCTGTCTTTAGTTCCTGTGAATTGAATCATATTTGTACATTTAATGCAAAATTAATATTTTTGTGTCCCGAGTGTAACATTTTATACTATTACATTTGAAGGTAGTATGATTTAGATAAAATATCACTAAGATAAATAAAATTTGCCCTACTTTCATTGTCATAAATGAATTCAAGTTGGAGCTTCTTAGTTATCCTCAAAATATTTAAAGATAAGTCTTTTCATATCTGAACGATGCTGTTTTCTAGAATATTAATTGATTTTACAAACAAAAACATGTTCCATTCCACTGTATCAGGTATTAAAGTATTTATACAATTCATACTTGTAATAAAACCGTAAATGAAAATGGCTCAAGACAGTTATTTAGTAAGTAACATGTCTGATTTAAACTAGGTGAAACAGGTGTTACACTCGGGACAACACATTTGACCATGTAGACAAAATAATAGCTGTTCTACATGACAACTTTTGTTTCTGTTTTACTACTTATAATCTGTGAGTTTGAAAAATACAAAAAAACCTCATTATTTGCAAAGAATGTGTTTTTCATTCATATGAAAAGACAAAATGTTACACTTGGGACAATTCCGACCAGTTTCAGTTATATAGGGATATTCTTTTGAACGATAAGTTTTTATTTAAACCATATTTTCTAGTATAAAGTAGACACATGTATTTATCTTATTATAAAACTTTATTTACTGTTTAAGCATCTGTTTACGTACAGCACCAGCTTAAATTAAACTTTACCGTTTTTTAAAAAACATTTTTCTGTACAGGTGCTCTTATAACTTGACATTAAATTATGACTTACGATTATAATATTTGTACAAAATACACTGAATATTCAAGGTAACAGTTTAACATTTCAATATAAAATCAACTTGAACTACTAAGACCAAAAGTGAACGAAATATTCAACAAGAAAAAAACATAAAAAAATAAATGTCACGCTAAAAGTGTTACACTCGGGACATTTTTGGCCTGTTTTTTAGCTATAACTTTTGAACCAACAACACAATCAAGATGAAACTTTGCAATAAATTTAGCAACACCAAAACGCAACTTTTGAATGTAAAATTTTATTCTTATGTCCTATAGCTTTCAAATTATATGAAAAAGAAGGAATGTCTTCATTATTTTGAAACCCACCCATTAGGAAAAATAGTACTTTTAACGCGTAAGTTTGCCTTAACCCGTGTTTACATTCTATTAATTATTGTAAACATCGCCAATTTAGCTTGGCCGACCTATACGTTTCTTGAACGTCGTTGAGCACAAACTAATATCTAATATTGGTTATAAGTTGTGTTATAAAATTGTTCATGCACATCTTCGTTTTGTGTACTGTTTACATGTATAGTATAACTATTAAGTTGCGTTCAACCAGGAGAAAAACGTGTGCAAAATAGTATTTACATGTAATATGTGTCGTGTTCGATTAGTATTAAAAACCTTGATATCTGTTAAGATATAACAATCAAATGGAAATGGAAATTCATTTAACACTACCCAAGTGCGACTAGTGTAGATCCAGATCAGCCGTCATATTCTAATGAATCTAATGTCGATTACCTGAGATCATGATCAGACTGATGTGCAAGTTATTCTAATGAATCTACAGTCGATTACCTGAGATCATGATCAGACTGATGTGCAAGTTATTCTAATGAATCTAATGTCGATTACCTGAGATCATGATCAGACTGATGTGCAAGTTATTCTAATGAATCTACAGTCGATTACCTGAGATCATGATCAGACTGATGTGCAAGTTATTCTAATGAATCTAATGTCGATTACCTGAGATCATGATCAGACTGATGTGCAGGTTGATCTGGATTTGCACCGGGTCACATGAGATATAGACCATTAGTAAGAGATAAATAAATGAAAACAGCAACATTGAATGATCAGACTGATGTGCAGGTTGATCTGGATTTGCACCGGGTCACATGAGATATAGACCATTAGTAAGAGATAAATAAATGAAAACAGCAACATTGAATGATCAGACTGATATGTGCAGGTTGATCTGGATTTGCACCGGGTCACATGAGATATAGACCATTAGTAAGAGATAAATACATGAAAACAGCAACTTTGAAAGTCTGTCAATATCTCATTTGTTTTGAGAAAACAAATCGTTAGTTGCATGATTATAAGTATTAAAGGGGCATTAATATTTCAAATGGCGAAAACTGGCTTAAATTTAATTAGATAAGTACATCCTTTGATAAATACATTTCTTTGCTAAAATTTAGGTGGCAATGAGTATTTTCCCCAAAATTCATTTTTGAAATGTTAGCCAGTGTTCGCCATTTGCAATGTTAGTGTCCCCTTAAGATACACTTTATAAACAGATACATTACACGTTATCGGTCAGTAGATAGTGGCGTCATATACACAATTCTCTTCAATAGAGAATTAGCTAAACAAAAACAATAATGTTGACAGTTAAATGCTTTCAGTTTGAAAGATTCTAATGGAAAACATAAAAGAAATCAATTTTTATGTAACAGTGGTTTTATTGTCTATGAGAACATCATCAAGTGACTTTCTAGTTATATATAATCAGTTATACAGCGTGTTTGCAGAGAGTAATTTGTTTATGATCGCTGTCGTTATCTAATCAAAATCGCCATACAATGTTCAGAACATTGTTTCAGCATTGGAAAAAATATTATAAGGTACTAACCAAATCTCGTCTATCACTGCTTGCCTTCCTTCAAGTTTCCATCCTGTTTGTCTCCCTTTAGAATATATTGACATCTATCTAAAGATTGTTATAACCGTTCGACGGCGTTTAATATATACTCATTTATCTTGACTAAACAGGTTATTATCTCAACATTCACATGACTCTATCTAACCGACATAAATTGTAAACCCTGTCCAAAATGAAGCTTATCACGATACTGAAACTGACTAACACCCTATATCATCAGGTCAATCAGTGAAAGACACAAACAGCTCGTCCACAAAAGGGACAACTTGCAGTGTGTGAGAGCTGCTTCTAATGAAACAAGTGTTAAATACGACTGCCAGGTAAACCCCCGTAAACGCCATTCAGAAACTACTGATCCAGAGACGGGCAGGCAGGCAGGCAGGCAGACAGACAGACAGACCAATTTTATGATAGACACAATTACATTTGAGGTTATAAGTTAAAGGGGCAGTTCGGAATATAGAAATAAGTTTTCATTGCAAAGACATTTTGAAGCAGAGCTCAGAACTGAAAAGATTTTTAAAATCGATCCACTGGTTGCTGAGATATTGTCAGTTCAATAATGATCACAATATATGCTTGCCGCCATTTTGAGGTGACCACTGACATCATTAGAGATCTCGAGTCTCACATATAAACAAGAAAAAGTAAAACAGTAACTTACTGTTTTACAGACGGTCTATTATTCAGAGACAACTGAACAATTTCTCATAGAATTGTATTGCAATATCTAGCTTATTTGTTGATTTGTTTCAATGATATTTTGAAAGAAAGCAATCCAACATGCATTCTGATTTCAAACCTTGCCTATCAATATCACACTTGTTCTTACAAATTTTCATTATTTTCACTTTTAATTGTGTTCTCACCACATGTAATTTGCGTATCAAGTATGATACATGTATGTTTTGTTGATTTTGAAGAACAATTCAATATTCTATGAATTTTATTATTTTTAACCACTACTATGGTTTTCAATTACCATACCCTTTAGAATACAACTTCTTCCCCAATGCTTATGTAATAAAAGTGTATACAAAATATATAATTTAAAAACAACAATATCAATTTACTTTACCACAGAATTGACAAAAGTGATATTATGTCTTGAAGACATTCTGGCTTCCTCTAGTTCAGGTGAACTTAACTTAAGTCTTTGGAACCTTTTTAACATTCATGATAGGGTAATCTTTTTCAGACTTATTTTCTGGAATTCCTTACTGAATAGCTCATGATTGGACAAAAACATGAAAGTGTGTTTCATTCTGTTAAATAATCTTAAAAATATTTTTTGTGTACAGAAAGTTTCATATATTTATGTAAAATATCCAAATACACTATATATTGTGAATTTCCAGAAAAATATTTAATAATAAAACTTATACATGCTAAATTACCTCCAAATAATGCACTTTTATTTATTGAACACACTCCGAGCATCTCATCCCGATCACAAACCACAATGCAGTTGGTACTCAGAGGGAATAATAGCAAGACAATTAACATTTGTATCAATTTTGCATTTTCAAAGGGAGGTAATTTGAAAAAAGGAACGCCTGGAAGTTATCAGCTGCTTATCAACTCATTTTATTTCATAATTTGCTTATTTCAATGCTGTTAATAATAAAAACTAAAGTGCAGCTAAAATCTGATTAAGTTTGTAATATTGATAGAAATCTAAATACTGGTGAGGTGAAAAATGCATTATAAAAATAAAACATGATGAGCACACATACATGTACATCCTGCATTCTTTCATGTTGCATCATGTTTAGAGACTCAGAGATCAGTAGGGCAAGCGGTTTGCACAATTGATCCCATACCCACAGTTATCAACCAATAACTACAGATACTGATCAGATAACCATAGTTATTGGCAATAACTAGGGTTACCGCCCGATAACCATAGTTATTGGTGAAAACCCTAGATATCTGCTGATAACCATACTTATTGTCAATGGATGTCAGACCAATAACTATGGACATTGGCGAAAACTATAGTTACCGACTGTAAACCATAGTTCTTGGAGTTAACTGTGGATAACGAGCAATATTTAACTAGAGTTTTCACAAATAACTATGGACATCAGATCTAATGTGCACTTGGCACAAAACTCTAGATGTAAATCAATATCCAAGGTTGTCTTGTCATTGTATCTGTTTCACTTTGACATGCGGTTTGCCCGAATAATCCAATATGTATAGTTACCGACCAATAACTATGGATATCGGTCCGATTCATAATTCATTTTAAATCATAATCTTGCTTATTTCAATGCTGTTAAAAATAATAACTGAAATTCAGCTAAAATCCGATTTAGTTTGTAATATTTTCATAACATGGCAGAGATCTAAACACTGGTGAGGTGAAAAATGCATTATAAAAACACTACATGATGAGCCACATGTACATCCTGCAATCATCACTGTTGCATATAATTAAGAGACTCAGAGATCAGTAGGGCAGGCGATTTGCACAATTAAACCCATATCCATGGTTTTCTACCAATTACTATAGATATCAATCTGATAACCATAGTTATTGACAGTAACTAGGATTACCGCCCGATAACCATAGGTATTGGGGAAAACCCTAGATATCGGCTAGTGATTATGTACCGATGATCGGAAGACATCGATTAACTATGTTTAAAAGCCTCCCAATGCCAATAATCAATGTCATTCTCTCATAATCAATTTAAACTGATCTTCACCTCTGCCTGTAAAATACTGCACAATTGGACATAATTATGTTGATCAATATTAATAGTTTGTACTATTCATGACTGAAAATATTTGTAGGGCCTTTTTAGGCATTTAGTGCTATTTACAACATGTTTTGGGTTCGGTATTCTTTAATAAGCATTGTTTATTCATCCTATTTTAGTGCATATGAAATAAGAAAACCAGCGGAACAGTTTTATTATTGTCCTTGGAACACCAACCTTCATGTAGAAAGTAGCAGCAAACACACACAAACAAGGGATAATATGTAAGCTACAAGTCAGAAACCATTTGTTAATGTAACACAGATTTGATTTATTAAACCGATTATAAATAGTGAAATCACATCGGAAGTGGCAACCGATTCAAACTTATTATTGATTGTGATTTGCAACCCATATCCCAACACTAACATCGATTGATTACCATAGTTATTGTCAATGGATGTCGGATTAATAACTATGGATATTGGCAAAATCTATAGCTACCGACCAAAAACCATAGTTCTTGGAGTAAACTGTGGTTAACGAGCAATATTTATCTATCGTTTTCACTAAAAACTATGGATATCAAATGTGCACTTGGCACAAAACTCTAGATATAAATCAATATCCTAGGTTGTTGTCTTGCCATTATATCTGTTTCACTTTGACATTCGGTTTGCCCAAATAATCCAATACCGTAGTTATAAACTAATAACTATGGATATCGGTCTGATTCATAATTCATTTTAAATCATAACCTTACTTATTTTAATGTTGTTAAAAATAATAAATGAAATGCAGCTAAAATCTGATTGAGTTTGTAATATTTTCATAACAGAAATCTAAACACTGGTGAGATGAAAAATGCATTATAAAAACACTTCATGATGAGTACATCCCGCATTCTTTAATGTTGCATCATTTTACGAGACCCAGAGATCACTATCTCAAGTGGCTTGCACAATTGATCCGATATCCATGGTTAGAGATCAACTATAGATATTGATCTGATAACCATAGCTATTGACAATAACTAGGGTTACCGTCCAATAACCATAGTTATTGGTGAAAATCCTAGATATCGGTCAATAAGGCTCCAACGTTTACAAACGTTTGTAAACGTTTACACGGACCATATTAAAACGAAACGATACCATTTAAACGTTGTTTATATCATGCAAACCTGATAACATTGTGACAAGTTTCACTGAACTTTGTAAGTTGTAAATAACAATGCAACTCCATTAAAACGGGATCTTATTGGATCGCTAAACTTCCGGGGGTATCCTGTGAAATTCTGAACCCGTCATTTTGCTACACTCACTGACATGGTCACGACATCCAGGATTTCAGCTGATGCAGATTCTTGCATTTTATGCAAGGACATTTGATTTTTTTCACTTTTGACCCCATCTCATTCTGAACTTGGAATCATTTTGATGCAGGAGAAAAGTGGTCAACTTTTGCAAGAATAAAGAAAACTTTTGTGTACATTCCATTAAAAAAAAAGAAGTTGACCCTTATTTAACCACTGAAAATAAATTAAAATGAAGTTAAAGCAGGTTTATAAGTAGTAAAGTTCACTAAATACAAGATATGACTAGTGACGATCTGATAATGACCCCATGAACATTCTCAACAGGGATCAGATGACCCCTGGTTTTCAGAAACTATTGAAATCCCTGGACATCGCGGAAACCCATAACAATGCAAGAGTTTTTTAAGCCTTAACAAAGTGAATTACATATTAAAATACAATTGTTTACTTAGTGGTGTAAATAAAATTAATATTTTCACTTAGTGGTGTAAATAAAATTAATTTTTTCTAAGTGCATCGTTGCCGTTTTTCCAGCAAATATTTTGCCGCCTTGACAATCATGTGCCCGTTCGTATAAATGGTTCAAGATTCTGTTAATGTTTACGGCATGAAAACGAAACGTTACTGTTTACATCTGTAAACATTGGAGCCTTATCGGCCGATAACCGTAGTAATTGTCAATAAGTTACTATGGACATCAACGTAACCTATAGTTACTGACCAAAAACCATTGTTTTCGGCGTTAACGGCGGTTACAGTGATTTCAATTAATGCAGATTCTTGCTTTTTGATGCAAGCACATCTAAATTTTTCCACTCTTGACCCCACCTATTTCTGAGCTTGGGGTCATTTTGACACAGAAGAACTGAGGAAAAGTGATCAAACTTTTCAAGAATAATGAGATATTATATCTTTTGCAATTTAAATATGAAGCAAATGTTTATTTCAATTATGAAAATTAATTTAAATGAATATGTTAAGCAATTCTGTAAATAATAAGTTAACTGAAAACATATACATAACTTGTGACCATCTGATTATCACCCCTTGATTATAACTATGGTTATCATCAGGTATCACCAATAACCATATATGGATTTATAACCATGGATTAATCCCGCTTGCCATAGATCAGGCCACACAAAAACTCATACAAATACATCTTGAAATTGTCAATAAAACTGCACATACATGTATTATGAAAGATGTTTTGGGACCATGACACAAAAGTTACTATAAAGTTACATGTATTACAGATTTTCAAAGCGACTTGTTGAAGTTGTTCGGAAAATAAATAAAACACATCTTTTCACAAAACATAAAATATATTAAATTTATTAATAAGACAAAATTACTTTTTCGGCAAAATGCATTATAAAACATTCCTGAATAAATCAAGAATTAATTTCATTTCTTGATGTAATCACAAATTTTTATGTCCTCGGACACTTATGTCCCCACTGCTGCAAGTTAATTTTTAATAACAAAGGGTTTATTATAACTCTAGTAAAAGTTTTTACTAAAATTATCGTAGGAAAAAATCCGTTCATCTACACATCCTGCTTGATCATCTATGCAAGTTTGAAAGAAATCCGCCATATTGTTTATGAGAAGTTAATGCCACAAGATTGGGGACGTACGTTTGTACGGCAAGTGCAAATCTACCAGTATGCCTCCCACGTTGTGGGGGCATAATAATTTTAAATGCAGAATCCTTAAACACAAAACAAAGTTATACTATAGATCAATGTATGTGATGTAGACCACTATTTATTTTATGTTTTCCAGTGAATTATAGAATTTTCTAAGTGAAATAAATGTAAGTGACAATCTCTTTACCAAATTAGCCAATTTACGAACAAGTCTATAAAGTGATATATAGCGATTTTCTAGAGTCTTGGGGTGTCTTGGGGTGGTGTGGGATGTCCTGGGGTGATTAGTAGCACCGAAAAAATCTTCCTACCTTTGGATTATGAGCCAGTCTCACTTCATGTGTTAAACAATATCCATGGACTTGGTCTATGGTAAGCTTCAACTAGCAGTGACTTCACTTTCAGAAGAGGTTGCTTCTTCATGTTTATTTGTTGGCCAGACAACAAAGATGCACTTGCTATCTTATATGTTCCTATATGCACAGCGACACTGTCCATATAAAAACGTAAAAAACAGCTCTTTTTCAACATTCTCGATCTGGATGAATTTTCAGCAAAGATTCTTGATTAGCCATCAAGTTAATTTCCATGCTTCAATATAATCTTGTTTTACAATAAGATGTTCACTTAATCAATCCTTACAAACTGAATATCTGTCATTCAATACCATTTTAAATCCATTCAGCCAAGTTTATTAGTTATTTTAAATTGTGTAAACATCCGGTATCGATTTCACAATTTCCCAAGTTAACGATTTAACACAACGAATCAATGGAACGGAAAGATAGCATGTCACTCGTTAACATGGACAACTATGTTTTTCTCAGTAGGAAAACATTCCGATCGAATATTAAAAACAAACTTTTGATAGATTGCAACAAGGTCAGCAGTCACTAACAATGTTCACTCGTTTTTTACAACACCTGCAAGTCAGATGACCTACTTTATTCCACACTAGGGGGCATGCAAATTCAGTTATGTTTCATTCTTTGTAATGATAAAATTGTTAAACACAAATTTATATGCAACTTCTTTTAAATTATAAAGATTAGCAATGCAAAGTTTTTGATTCCTGCTATAAAGTTATTTATTTCGTTATTAATCGCAATATGACGTCACCGCGCATGCGCAACTATCCTGGACACATTATAAAAAGACTGTTAATATATATCCAGACTAAGTAGCATTAATATATATACGCTACTCAATACCGTCTTGAAAAACTTTGCCGAATGACAGGAAGCTCAATATTTAAAGAACGATACGAATCTGGTAAACAGACAGAAAAATGAAGACAGGTGTAACGGAAGTGGCTGTAAACTATAGATAGCAAAATCATGAATGTCAGGAAACAAAGAAAAACGATACACCTAAAATATAAATATTGTACGCGATTTGAAATGGAAATTGTAATTCATATAAAAAACAAATTGGTCCGTAAACTCAGAGCTGCCATATGCTGTCCTATTTTCTATATCGGAATTATTGCACATTATCAAAACTATATCTTACGATTAATGTTAACATATCGCACGATATAAAAGTTGACAGGGTACTCAATGGTACTTATGATAGATAGAAGAGGTTGATAAAGTTTAAAGGACTGATAGTATACCGTTACACCTACTTGTACTGTCTGCAACACGAAATACGGTTACTGTACTATATTTGGGACTCTGTTCACTTTGAACGTAACATATCCCCACTTTAAAACAATTCAATTTATAGACCTATAGTATTATTTTCATTTCTAGAAATTGTCAGCAAACAACATCTCTACATTAACTACTCACTGAAATGAAACAAAGACAATAATTTCAAAAGTGCTCGTTTTAAATACATACTTCAGAAGTCCATTTATAGCAAGCTTATAACATTTAAACTATCATCTAAAAGATCATTTCCGAAATATAAGTGGGTTCCAAATATAACACTATGTATAGGTTATAGTTTATTTGGAGGCTTGTATGAACATTAAACGGTTAGGCCCAGCGCAGCAATTAAACTTTCACGTTTTAATCTATTTTAAGCGGTACGTGTAAATATGTTTAAAACAGTTTAATGCTACTCAAAACATAAAATCCTGTTTTATGTTCTGTGGGCCGTTAAAGTAAGTTGACGTTACCGATTGAAAATGCGAATGTTTAAGAGCTTAGATACATGTAACAGATGATAACTTGGTTGTACAAATAAGTCAAGCAATACCACAAATCAAAGACTCTGAACATCAAGCTAATGAATTAATTTATATTTATAGATTTAATAAAGATAATTATGTGATAATGAAAAAGAGTGATTAACCACCTTTAACATGTCTATCAGGCGACATAAATGAGTACTGTAAAGCTTGACATTTCTGCAGCAACATATATTACCGAGAGTCTACAATTCCATAGAGGGTAATAGTATCATATTCATCAAAATACATCCCCATACATTAAGAGGGTAATAGTATCATATTCATCAAAATACATCCCCATACATTAAGAGGGTAATAGTATCATATTCATCAAAATACATCCCCATACATTAAGAGGGTAATAGTATCATATTCATCAAAATACATCCCCATACATTAAGAGGGTAATAGTATCATATTCATCAAAATACATCCCCATACATTAAGAGGGTAATAGTATCATATTCATCAAAATACACCCCCATACATTAAGAGGGTAATAGTATCATATTCATCAAAATACATCCCCATACATTAAGAGGGTAATAGTATCATATTCATCAAAATACATCCCCATACATTAAGAGGGTAATAGTATCATATTCATCAAAATACATCCTTATATATTAAGAGGGTAATAGTATCATATTCATCAAAATACATCCCCATACATTAAGAGGGTAATAGTATCATATTCATCAAAATACATCCCCATACATTAAGAGGGTAATAGTATCATATTCATCAAAATACATCCCCATACATTAAGAGGGTAATAGTATCATATTCATCAAAATACATCCCCATACATTAAGAGGGTAATAGTATCATATTCATCAAAATACATCCCCATACATTAAGAGGGTAATAGTATCATATTCATCAAAATACATCCCCATACATTAAGAGGGTAATAGTATCATATTCATCAAAATACATCCCCATACATTAAGAGGGTAATAGTATCATATTCATCAAAATACATCCCCATACATTAAGAGGGTAATAGTATCATATTCATCAAAATACATCCCCATACATTAAGAGGGTAATAGTATCATATTCATCAAAATACATCCCCATACATTTAAAAATGTCATTTAATATCAACACTGCTGCAAGATTTAAACCACTCAGTGGTTGTTCATATCCGACAAATTTATTATGTATAACCTAGTGTTATCGCGTAAACATATTTATGAATATAGACAATGCTGTTTCTAATAATTAGACCCCCACCATTTTGTTTGTCACGTGACCCGTCCGCCATTACACCTCTGCAGAATTCCTGAAAGTTAAACCTGGAAAACGCGATGAAGTTTCGTATCTAAACGTTGAAAAGCTCAAACTACATATACTTATGCTATTATAAAAATATAAATTATTCTGATGAATTGTTTACATTGTATAATTGTTACATGTTTCGTATGAATACATTTATGTAGGCTTTATGACGAAGAAAAACGTTCAATGACTGGGGTAATAGGAAGCGCATCTACTGGAAAACGCTATGCAGTGTCGCACCTAAACGCTTAAAAACTCAAAATACATTAAAGAATTCTCATAAATATATTGTAAATAACTTGTTTTATATAATTATTTTATGTCTGTCGTAAAACACGTAATGATAGCGGCAACGTTAGAATATTCAATATATATCTGCCGAAAACCACTCAATGATAACGGCAACCTAAGTATATTTTTGATAGAAAGTAGATTGTAAATGTGATTTTAAGAAATGCTATATAATGTATTGTTACAAATATTTGTTATATAAATACATTTATGTGAAAGAACTAATTAATGCATGATTTATGATAAATTTTTATCTAACGAAAACACTCAATGATAGAGGCAGTGTACTTTATTTGCCGAAAACGGTAGACAATTGTTTTAATGTGATTATTTGATTCATGCGGAAGTTTAAAAAATTCATTAATTTATGTATGAAATTGTCTACATTTGAAAAAGCCGAGAAACTCCTGTATATTAAATTAAGTATGTAAAAACTCACATTTTCTATCTTCCAAAATCGTCCGAGAAAAATTCTGCCAGAAAAAAAAACAGTTAAATTTGCGCGAAAAATACCAGGAGCACAAAATGATCTTTTGATCACTGTTTTGTTGTTGTTGTTGTTATTGTAATTTATAATTTTGATCGTAAAACCACATATGATGTTTCATGATTGCATTATTTCTAAACTATATTCCAACAGAAAGTGTGCAATATTCGGTATAAAATTTTAAATTCTATTAAAGTAAACATATCTATGATCTAATCTCATTTTGCCATTATTGAGATTTTGAGAATTTTCTTTTTATCGGTAAACATGATTGGGAGGAATGTGGAATGCTGCATTTGGAAAAAAAGTTGTTCCCATTTTACTATTCAGAAAATTGTAGAATTCGCTATATTTTACTTGTCTGTTTCTTTACACTAAAGTTTGTTGTTGTTTTTGTTTTTGATTATTTGATTGAAATCATAATAATTACCACTGAATCAGCATAATTTCAAACAAGTTAATATTTTATCGATCACATACGTGTCCCCTGTGTAATACATGCAGAAAAATGCCCGAACTCCAGTATAAACATTATCGTTTTAAAATAAAACTAAAATATGGTTTATTTAATACGTATATTTTCTATATATTTTGTAAGACAAATAACATTCAGTCTGTATAAATAAGCAATATGGATGTTATATCTATCTCTCCTTTGTCTGTGAATTCAGCAACACTTAATTGATCCTTCTATTATTTTTATGAATATATTTTAAAAGATTAATTGTAACGAGGCATTTGAATTAATATTTTATCAGATCTGCAGTAGTGTAGGTTGAACCAAAGTAAATCCAATTTCCATAGACCTCAATGTTAAATTCCCAATATTCAATGCACATTTAACATGATTTCTATCATCTTAATTTCTAGACAACCATATATGACTGTGAAGATCTACATTTCATCTATTCAAAACCACACATCAAATGGGGGGGGGGGATTAACTTACTTGTAAGAAAATTACTGATCTCTATCCGAACAGACCCTATTTTAAGCGCGGTATCGCAAATACGGTGCCAAAATATACATCCGCTCTTCCGGAACTAGTACGCTTCTACCAAACGAAATATAGGCATGACATTGCTTTCATTTATTTTCCTGACATATTATTCATGCAAACAAGCCACAAACAGGTCGATTTCTAACGGTTAAGAGGCCCCAGATGAAGAGGAAAAATAGCATATATTAAAACGGACTTCATTCGAATGGGCCACGGAGGGATATAGCGTGATTTGGTGTTATTCAACCTGTAATAGCGGACGTAGAGAGTATTCACGGGGAGTAATCACGTAAGACTTTTATCAAATCGTCTATATGTGTGAAATTTTAGGTGTACCATTGTGTAGATAAATCATTACATTTTTTTAAATCGACAATTTACAGATAATACGTAGTAAACATATATCAGCAAGTAATCATGATAACAGATTATTTGTGTTTATTTGTTGTCTAATTGTTTAAAAGGCAAAACAATAATGACAGCAAATTTACAAATTGGAGTTTTTGGTGTCATCGAGTCACTAATAATATGAGCTGAATTTTTTTGTCACGTGGTCATTTATTAATTACAGGGAAAATGCCAACTTCTTAAAGGAACTTCTAGCAAAAAAAAAATAGATAGACAGACAGACGGACGGACGGACTGACAGACAGACAGGTCAGTGTGAGGCAGTCACAAACTACTGTTATTTTTATTTAGCTTAGGATAAAGTATGCTTTAAAATAGTGATATTATTGTCGAGGTTGTCTTAATTCCGCGTAGGTCTTAATCATGGGTTTTCCTGTATTATGCAAACCGGTAATTATATTGGATTTCTAGAAGTACCTATTTCACCCTGGCTAACCTCGGCGATTTTCCAACCTTACCCCACAAAATCTCATACATTGACACCGTTTATGCCGGTTAAAGGCGTTGCATATGCCGTGATCGCGGCGTAGTGCCGTTCGCGAAGCGTACCAGGTTAGCCAGGGTGTATTTAAAACAACGAAACTTCCTCCTACTGTAAATCCATTTATATTTGTGGCCATACAATATCGTGGTTTTCAGTAAAATCGCATTTTTAAGGGTTTAAAATTTCGTGGATTTGTAT
>JAZAYU010001263.1:0-65923 GCA_038501625.1 Corbicula japonica | reverse complement strand
CTAGTAGAAACAAAGTGCACTTAAAAATAAACAATTTTTATCGTAATTAACTATTAACTTCTATTTTTAGCAATGATTGATAGTCAGGGCGGTCCAGATAAAGTCAACAACTTCCTTTCGACTCTGAATATCAGGCCTATCAACCCCAAGAATTTAAAGGTACTTTTTCATAGTGTTTACCATTAATATTGGTTTCAAACACTACTTACATATTGATTATTAAAATGATTCTTGGTATACAAAATGATAACCATTTCATGTTGTTGTTATTGTTTTATATGTTAACAACACATATTTGCCTTTTTTACTTTTTAACGTGTCCATATTGATGTATTATAAACACGGGGGCATTTTTTTCTTCCTTTGTACAACATATCACTTCATTTTTGTACAGGCAAATAAGTCATTCTTTACATTTAACAGTTCTCAAAACCATACATCTAATTATAGGTGATGGAGCGCAGGGCCGGACGTTACGTGGAGACCGTGGCTGATGCATCGACACTGAATGCTGCAAATAATTCATTCGCCATGGAAATGCAGTAATTATCACAAAAACAAATTATGCAATACCTTTTTGTTTTCATAAAAAATGCATGAATATATAATTTGCCTTTTTTTTCTTCAGTTATTGTGATATATCTGGATGAGCTGAGCAGCATTATGTTAAATGTAAATAATACTCATTATGGTTCTAAATTTCACAGAATATTTAGTGTATACAGAATGTTGGCCTTCTTTTTTTTAAGGGATGTTGCCACGGAAGAAGTCAGCAAGCGCTTGCAGATATGGAACACTTGATAGAGGATGGAATTGCTATCCATCCAGACGCCTCACCTTCATTAAAGTAAGAAAGTGTAAAATGTATTTATTTACATTTAACTCTGTTATCCCAACAGTTGTGGAAGCTGGTTGCTAATATAATTATGTCATAGTCAGATTCGTCTAGGTAATCACCGATATTTTTAACGGTTTCCTTCTGACGATTCTCAACCAATGACTGTTGCACCAGTTTCTATTGTACTTATCATAATTTGAATGACTCGCACTACAGTAATATTCATTTGGGCACTTTATACAATTATATTTTAATGTAAATAAACTTTTATAATTAAAAAAATCATTTTAGGAACCTCATTCTTCGCAAGCCAGTAGTTGATGGTCTGGAGTCAGATGAGGAGACTTTGTCTGAAACCCCCATTGCACAGCAAATGGTTTCTGAATGTGGCAGGTATTTAAATAAAAAACATGTTCTCATTTATGTTCATTTTTAAATTGTAGTTAATTATATATTTTTTATATTTATAATTTGTATATTTTTTTTTATTTATCCAAATGCCAACTTGATACTGACTTCCTTGTATTTTTGAGTAATTACAAAATAAAATTATAAAATAAATCTTTTAAACTAAACAACATTGAAGTTATTATTTTCCAGTGCTACTGCTACACCGCCTAACTGTCCTCAGTTGATGGCTAGGGTTACTGCAGTTCCAAAGGCCCCGAGGCGTCCTGTCAAACAAACAAAAGGGTGTAGGAGAAGAAAGCAGATCTGTCTGGCGTCGAAATATCCATGCAGAACAAGCACTGGGATGACATGTGCTGTCGACACTGCTTGGAATAAGCGCGGATTTGACAGTCTCACTTGTAAGTCTTGTAAATTATCCTCTTGTATAAAAACTAAATGAAATGTGTGGGTCCTCGAAGAACCACAATTTGAAGTACTGTTATTTTTTTTTATTTTATTAGGAGAAAACAGTCGTCTTATTTAGTATTTTGTTTCATGGATGCCTTCGAGGGTGTTGTCATTTACTTGTCACTATTTTCAGTAGGTTTTGTGTTTTTATATAGATGATTTTAAAGGAGGTAGTTGGTTCTTACATGAATGCTATTTATATATTATTTTACTTATAAATCTTTAATATATTTCTTCAGCTCACACATTCTTCATGAGTACAAGTAAATATGGAAAGAAAGTTGTTCGAGCGATCGTTTCCCATAGAACATGTGGTACCTGCAAGTGGTGGAAAAAGAATCGTCCATTTGAAAAAGTCCGCAAGCACAGATGTGTATTTAGCCATAGTGGTAGTGCGAGGTCTATGGAAAGCAGTAGTGGTGTGAAAGGTGTTAGAGAACTGAAAGAAAGGGGCACTCCCATTGAAATAATCAGAGGTGATGGGGACAACACTTTAATTACACATATCAAAAGTGACTTAAACATCAGTGTGAAAAACAGGTTTGACAGATACCGTGTTGTAAAAAACATTGGAAAACATTATTTGGGATTCACCATAACAAAAACTGACAAAAAGCACTATAACACATTTACAGAAGTGTTTAAAGTACTGTTTTGCAAAAAACCAAGGAAAGCCTCTTGAGCTGAGAGAAAATGTTCAGGCTCTAATTCCTCATCAGTTCGGGGATCATGGTCAGTGTCACCCGAGGTTTTGTGGGTTCAAGAGTAATCCCGAACAAAAATATGTCCACAGAAGCCTGCCATATAAAGCTGCCCTCAAGGACGACCAGCTTAGGACCCAGCTTGAAGAAGTTTTCAAGCCTATTGCTACAAATGCAAAGACATATTCTCAGCTGGGCTCAAGCCAGCAGTGCGAGTATGCCAACAGAGAAGTCCTGTTACGCGTGCCAAAGTCCTCCCATTATGGTAGCTCGGAAGCCCTTGACTTCCGGGTACACGCAACTTCTGCCTTCATCAATGAAGGCAGACGTTACGTATCAACGATAAGAAAAAAGCTGTTAATGTTCAAATGATTTTGTTACAAAGTTGTTTTCTAGTACCGTATATAAATGAACGAGGTTTTAAAGATTGAAGTTTTTTATTTTCTTGTTCAATGAGATGTAGTGGCAGAAATTAGTTTTATTTATTTTATTACAACCTTAGAAGGGGCTCACATTTTTCAAACATTCTTTTTTCTATTTTCATAAATATTTTTGGAAAGTAACATGTTGATGTTTATCAGAAGCAATAATGCAAATCATATGTGTCAATTTTAAAGCCTCGTAGTTATAGTTATGTTTTTGTTTTCGAATTTTATTATGCTTGCTATTTATTTATCTTTTATAAATTTTGTTGATGTTAGTTGACTTGTTGAAGTTCTTGTTCCTATTTTAGGTCCTTGGAATTACACCTTCAAAATGTTACCAGTTCTCTGTTCAGTTCCTGTATTGGAAACAAGTGAGTATTTGTGTACTTTCATGTATATTTGGTGGTTCACATCATAGTACAAACAGTTAAATATTTCTTTAATTATTGTTTTCTTTTATCCTGTAAACTAAATCAAAAGTATTTGGTATTGAATGATTCGCTGTGAAATAGTGCATGGTGTTCAGTAAAATATATAAAAAAAACAATTGTTTACTTAATTAAAGGTAAACACGCAGGCAGGCCCCTCCCCTGGCAAGTACACTGAGGAGTATGCCAACAAACAGATGAAGCGGCGTATTAGGAACCAGGAAAAGGCCCAGCTTCCGTCTGCAAAAAGGCGACGCCTAATTCTGAAACAGGAAAGGGCCATTACCCAGGGAGCTGCAGAAGCCTTAGAAGGACAAACATATCAGTCAGGTGCATTTACTTGAAATTTTGTATACAACTAATTGTTCAATTCTTTTATACTAGCCATGCATTGAACATTTACTTGTAGGATACCTACAATAAAATTTAACACTATTTCTTTTTATAAATGACAAAACATGTAATAATACCTGCAACATAACCCAATTAGTTCTAACTCTCTGGTAATAAGGTAAATGAGCATTTTCTTGCTTGATAGCTTTCACTCAAATAATGAATTTCAATATAGAAAAAAACTCCTTTTCGTTTTTCAAGCATTAGATAAAAAAACGATGCTGTTACTTTTAGGTGTCGGACATGATGAAGAGCCAGATATCGAGAAGCTGCCGGATGCAGTTCCGCGTGGGGTCTTCAAGCCTGTAACCCTTCAGACTGGCCATGATCCTACCTTAGTCATGTTTGACTTATATTTATAACAACTATTTGTTGATTTCTTCTGTAAATCAGTCTGGTTTATGAATATTGAAGAATGTAAAAAACTCATTTCACATGTTGGACCATAATCAAAGTAAAGATTGTTGTATGAGTTAGCCTAGAAAAGAAGGATAAGTGATACATTTTGTTATGCCCCCACAAAGTGGGAGGCATATAGAGTTGCACTCGTCCGTCCGTCCGTCCGTCTGTCCGTCTGTCCGTTCGTCCCCAAATCTTGTGCCATCAACTCCTCCTAAACTATAAGGCGGATTTCTTTCAAACTTGCACAGATGATCAAGCAGGATGTGTAGATGATCGTAAAGAAAGGAATTTTTCCTGCGACAATTTTACCAGAGTTATGGCCCTTTGTTATTACAAATTTTGTTGCAGCAGTGGGGGCATCAGTGTCCAAGGACACATTCTAGTTTCAAACTAGCTCTGTATTGTAAAGTACAAGATTATAGGTCTGATAACCCAGATCAGTAAGGTCAAGGTTAAATTAAAAGGGCATGAATCAACCACATCACATACAAACCAATAACAGTTAATTTTGTTTACATATGAAGTGACATTTTTTCTGATTTGTATTTCAGTTCGTGGGCAACAAATTCCACATATCACTCAGATGTCTGCTGTAACTGCATCAGGAGATGTCTTCAACACATATGTCACTCCAAAGGTGCCCATTAGTATTTCTGCCCAGCAGGTTACCGGTATAGTGAATACCCCAGCAGGACTTACTGTAAATGGACAGCTTGTGCCATCAGTCCCAATAAAGGAGGGCCTGAAAGATTTGACATCCTGGCTGGAACAGTATCCAGATGTTACACTTGTGGCCCATAATGGAAGAAAATTTGATTTTTCGGTCCTTATGACAAGTCTTGTAAAAACTGGCATGGTTGATAAATTCATGTCCAGTGTGGTTGCACTGGTGGATTCTTTTATTGTGTTTAGGAAGTTGCATCCAAAACTTGAGTCTCACAAACAGGTGGATTTGGCACGCATTCTTCTGAAGGAAACCTATCCTGCCCATGACGCTGTACAAGATGTCATTGCTCTTCAAAAACTCATTTGTAACGAAGAACTTTCAACGAGTCAACTGTTAACCTTCACTTTTCCTCCAGCTGCCGTGTACAACCAATGGCTTTTTAATAAGGAAAAGTTGAAAAACATTGAGTCGTTGAGTGTTCTCCTGTACAATGGAGTGATGAAGGCACCTACTGCAGAAAATGTGGCGGGATCTGGTCTAAATCTAGCCTGTCTTCGGACAATATTCCTGCGGGATGGTGAAGATGGACTGTCTAATACCTTCACATGTAAAAATAAAGAAGGCCAGCCCCGTGTCACCAGTTGTAAAAGGACTTTGGAGACAGTGATTCCAAAGCTGGTGGATTTCTTTAAACATCAGCAGTAATGTGTATCAACTGGTACTGTGAACACCCATTTTTAATTATAGCCATATTTGGTATTGATTGTTTCAGTTCTATGTGCACTTGTCATGTTGTCTTACATTGTATCATTATTTTGTAATAATTAGGATTTTCAATTTGAAATGTGTCTTTTTTAAAACTTCTCTTGGTAGCATATTGACTTCAGTGAAACTAAACTTCTGAAATATTCACAGTGAAATATTTAGGTATGTGAGATTTACCGCATGATGTGAATGCTTATTTTTGAACTTATATTCATGTTAGTGCAAGTTTATATAATTGATTTAATGTGTTTTCAACCCTCTTTGCATATTAAGAAACATTTTTACCCTCTACAGGTTTTTTTATGTAAAAACTTGCATTGTAATTTGCAAAATAAGAATAAAAAAGCAGTTTTGCGATTTTTTGCTAAGGGTGGGTGGGGTTATTTATTGACCATTTCTGAAATAAATATATGGTAAAAAATTTTAATTTACTGTTTTATGATTCTATATACATTGCCTGAAAAATGTATGTATCACTCATTGCTTGTGAACAAATCGTTGATTGATAGCGCTTATTTGCTGTTTTCGCTGAAAATCCTATGTTCTATGAGCCGAAGTTTGACAATTCACCTGTATTAAAAGTATAATGCTCATCAAAGTATTTTTTTGTTAACAAAATCTGATAATATATGCTATGAGACACAACATAAAACCAAAACAAGAAGTGTACTTGCATTTTTTATGATTTTATAAGCAAAACTGTAGCATAAGTACTTTAGCTTTACAGTACCATTCTAGATAGAGGGGGTTGGCAAAGTCAAACGTTATTTTTTCTGAAAGTTGACAGTAAATTTTTTTAAAATTTTGAATTCAGATCACATATACATAACTCTTAATGAAAATAACAAATTAATTGGATTTCTGAATATTGCCAATGATGAATGGCTTACCTTAACTTCAAAATGCACTTTGGGAAATTTTATTTACACTTCTTACGCTACGCTTATTACCGCTTCTAAACCGGAACTACCCAATCAGCAAGGGAAGCCACTCTCAATGGGAGGTAACTGTGTATATCGGTAGCCCCCCCCCCCCCCCCCTTGTTTTAGGGTTGAAATATAAATTTCTTTGCGGACCACAAGTCGAGTGATCATAATTTCTTGCTATCAAATAACATACCTTTAACACTTAAGTTATGTTCATCGTTCTGAAGATCATTGAACCGAATAGAATTGTCTTGTTTACTTCTCCTCCAGGGCAGCCCCCTGAAGAAACACAACAAATTAAACTAAGTGCAACAACCGTTGGTATTTCATTCATTTATTAACCTGGCAACGACTGAGAAACAAAACAGTTTAGAAGAATTATAAAATGCACTGCATAAGAAAAACACGTAGTTTACCAAATACTTTTAGATGTACAAGGGCCACAGCTTTATATTTACTTCTTTTTACAGATCGATGTGTCCAAAAACTTTGCAATATAGTCTCCGAAATCAACACAGGTCACTCACTCCCTGAACATACGCCATCTAGATTCAAAGTGTCATGACTGAACGTCTAATTGTTCTGCTGGCCTATTGGTGGCGACAAAATCAATACCTTTTATTTATTCCCAAACAGCAATTTCTTTGCAATTAAAAAGTGAAATAAGCAAATCAGGAATAACTACATTCAGAAAACAACCTCCCACAGCGAAAGAGAGCATGCGTTTATAACAATATTAATAGTAATAGAAGTGTCAATATTACCTAAAAAACATGACAAGATGCAAACAATAACTTTAACTTTGAAATAATTGATAACTGATTACCTTCTTTTCACTATTACTAGCACTGCGACAATGATAATCACTAGCCCTATGACAGATCCTACGACTATCCCAATGAAATATAAAGGCTTGCTTGAATCAGTCTCTGAAATAAAACAGTATGTTTAATACATGTAATGTCCCGAAAGTCTTTTCTATCTATTTATTACGACAAACCTAAATAGATAAAACGGGTACATTGAAAGCCACCGCACACGACAAATATGAAAATATTGCATGCTCGGTTTGATTGAGCCTGTTAGATGAAAAATAAAAAAATTAAAAGAAACATAAAATGTGAATTGTGAATACACATTTTTACGCTATGAAAATACAGCAAATTTTAAGAGAAACTGGTACTGGAAAAAATAACTGAAACAGAAGCTATAAGAAATTACCGTAGGAGCATACCTTATCTATGATTTGACATAAATAATTAAACTGGAATACTAATATTATATTTAGAAGTTTGATCAAATAATGAGCAAAACCTAATCAAATAATACTTTTATTTCTTATTTGTAGTTTAATACCTTACACGAAATATAGCTAGTTATTTTGATATGGCAAAACTTACTACATGTTGATGGAGTGCCGTCCCATGTACCTCCTGCTGTGCATCGTCTGACTTTTGAACCTCTCTGTATCATCCCTGTTCCACAGCTGACATTAACAGATGAACCATATAGATACCCCGCGCTTGCGTTTTGATCAGAATATGTATAACCCAGATTGCTGTTGTTCTAAAGGTTGACAAGTAACAATCGTGCATTCAGGTTCCATATCACTCCACTTTCCAGTACTTTGGCATTTTCTTGTACTCAATCCAGATTTAATAATATATCCCGTATCGCACTGAACGTAAATGGTGTCCGAGTAGTTCATATGCCATGACGTATAGAGAGTGTTTGATATATCCGTATAGCTACCATTTGCGATGTTACCTGGATGGTCACACATTACCACGATACATTGTGTAACATGTATTTCGGTTCCGTAGTCAATCCAATTATCATATACAACAGACCCATTCCTTAAGAAAATTTTCCCGTGTAATACATGTGGTAAAGAACATTTTACAGGTTCACAAACCGAATCCGGTGTACTCCACTGTTTTGAAGGAAGGCAACTTCTGGTTTCACCTTGTGTTAGATTGTAACCAGTTTTGCAATTCGCCTCTATTAAACAGTTAAATGGAAGATGTTTATCTTGTTTCTGAGGGCACGAGTTCAATATTGTGTAATTTTAATCGTAATTCTGGTGGAAATGGGCAATAAATTATTTCACATGCAGGTGGCTTACGGTCCCATTGCCAGCCCATGCAAACCAAAGGAGATGTTTCGTTGAGTTCGTATCCTTCGGTGCAGTTAAAATATGCAATGCATTTATGGTTGGTAAAATTCGTGTAGACAGCTATAGTATAACTATTAAGTGTCAGATTTGGACATACAAGATCTGAAAAAAATGATGTTAAAAATAATTATGTTTTTGTCGACTGTGACTTGTATTATGCCCCAGTTACACAGACAGTCGGTGCCCAATCGCTGTTTTGATCGGCTGTCATGCGTTATTTTATTTCTGGTTTTCTGTGTAACCAGCCATCGGTGAATGACACGTGTTCATCGGTTAAATAGATATTTCATGGGTTACTGGTAAACATTAATTCTCATTTTTTGTTCTATCGGTTGTAAGTATAAGTTGATTGGTTGCTTATCGGTGGCCCATCGGATTTATCGGTTGTAGACAGTTTGTCGATCGGTGAAATCGGTTGTAAACAAGTTGTCGATCGGTGATGATCGGTTGTAGACAAGTTGTCGATCGGTTATTTGTATAATATTTTCACCGATCGAGAATTTTAAACATGTCTAAAAATCCCGATCGGTTAATTTTCACAGACGAAACTCATATTTCCCCAATAACAATTTATAGGTGGCAAAGAGGTGACCAATATTTGATATCGGTGGTAAATCCCTTGCCATCTGTTCACTCCATTATTTTGCTAATAAGGTTTAAGTTATCAAAGGGCCATAACTCTGTATTAAACAGTCTGACTGGAACAAGACCACAATATGTGCATCTCTTCTTGGTATTGATGGTCCTCAGAAAGATTAATTGAAATCCATCTGGTAGTTGCAGAGAAATAGCGGAAACGAATACTGCTCTATATGCATAATGCATAAGTTATCAAAGGGCCATTACTCTGTGTTAAATAGTCTGACGGGAACAAGACTAAGATATGCGCATTTCCTCTTGGTATAGATGGTTTCCAGAAAGTTTCATTGAAATCCATCCAATAGTTGCAGAGAAAAAGCACGGAAACGAATACTGCTCTATATGCATAATGCATAAGTTATCAAAGGACCATAACTCTGTGTTAAACGGTCTGACCAAAACAAGACGACGATATGCGCATCTCCTCTTAGTATAGATGGTTTCAAGAAAGTTTCATTGAATTCCATTCAGTAGTTGCAGACAAATAGTGCGGAAACGAATACTCCTCTATATGCATAATGCATAAGGTATCAAAGGGCCATAATACTGTGTTCAACAGTCTGACCAGAACAAGACGATGATATGCGCATCTCCTCTTGGTATTGATGGTTCTCAGAAAGATTCATTGAAATCCTTCTGGTAGTTGCAGAGAAATAGCGCGGAAATGAATACTGCTCTATATGCATAATGCATAAGTTATCAAAGGGCAATAACTCTGTGTTAAACAGTCTGACAGGAATAAGACGACAATATGCGCATCTCCTCTCGGTATTGATGGTTCTCAGAAAGATTCACTGAAACCCATCCGCTAGTTACAGAGAAATAGCGCGGAAACGAATACTGCTCTATATGCATAATGCATAAGTAATGAAAGGGCAATAACTCTGTGTTAAATGGTCTGACCGAAACAAGACGACGATATGCGCATCTTCTCTTGGTAAAGATGGTTTCCAGCAAGTTTCATTGAAATCCATTCAGTAGTTACAGAGAAATAGCGCGGAAACGAATACTGCTCTATATACATAATGCATAGCTTATCAAAGGGCCATAACTCTGTGTTAAATGGTCTGACCGGAACAAGACAACGATATGCGCATCTCCTCTTGGTACTGATGGTTCCCACAAAGTTTCGTTGAAATCCATCCGGTGGTTGCGGAGAAATAGCGCGGAAACGAAATTCGGACGGACAGCGTGACAGCGTGACGACGTGACACCGTGACGACGTGACACCGCTGATACGTGACGGACGGACAACGCCAAAACAATATCCCCCTCCCGATTTCATCGGCGGGGGATAATAACTATGATGAAAGTATTATCAAGATCAGGAACACTCAACCGGCGTTGCCACTGTGTAGCCTTTTTCGTATAAAAAAAAAACAACATAATCTAATGAAAGTTTTACGTGAGATCATGCAAGTGTAGTTGCAATCTCCAGTTGTGATATCCAAAATGGCTATTGAACCTTCTACGAGGGGGGATGATGATCCAAAAGTTTTGTCACTGCCTCAATTAAGCAAAAATTTGACGTCAGATTGTTTTACGTTTAGTATATTACTTATACTAGTATAATTATACTAATAAACACACATAATTTCAATTAAATTAAGCTATAATATTATAAGTTTAACAAATATGGCGCTCAATAACGATGTTTTGAAAAAAAAACCGCTGCGATCTAACCGCCGCACGCTGAATTTTCAGTGTTTCCAAGTTTATAAATTTCAGAAAAAAAGCTCAAAATCAAAGGAAACATTTTTGACGTGACGCCATGAAATATTCTGACCAGCAGTTTAACTTTAAATGAAGTAATTTCATTTTAACATTTTCCATGCATAGTTGATGAATGTCCGTTGAAACCAGATAATTTGAAATTTGAAGAAACGCCGAAAGGCACTATTTTAGATTTTTGATACAAACAAGAAATCCCGCTTCTAGCATGTCTAGAAACGAGGAAAATGGTAAGCTTAACATGGTGAACACAAGATAAACAGCAGACTTTTCTAAAGATGGTATTAATGCTTTGGAGAGGGAGATGATCACTGGATGATCATGCAAGGACCGGAAACACAGCAACACGAACGGATGCAAACGTCAGAATTGTGTCTGACTAAGTTAACTTGTTTAGTTTGGATTAGCTTAGACATACATCGCATATATCTACTTAAATTAAGTAATTAATAAGTATTAAATATAAGAATTATGAATTATGATTTTATGTATTTAATGTGAGTTTTAAAAACCCGCATATTTATTCAAAATTATAATGTATCGTTAAAGTTCCTGGGACAAGGAAGATTGATTTTTCTTTTTATCAAACGGGAAGGCAGCATGTATTCTGTCGCACTTTATATACTTAATATATGTGTGACCGGATTCGAGGAATTCATGATCGATGTTATGTATTTAATATTGCTGAATTTGTTTACTGCATATGATGGACTTGATGCCATGATTTGGTTTCTGTTCTGTCCTGTTCATGCATCTCAGACTGAACGCTAGACCGCATTCAAGTGATTCAGGTCGAGGTCGAAGATAGGTATTCTCGATTTCGAAATTACCTGTAAAACCCGTTTTCCAGTTTTGGCGTATTTTGGTAAGAAGGGATGGAGTGCTTACATGTATAATTGTAAATGTATAGAGCGTATAAGGGTAAGCGTTCAAAATAGCAATAGCCTTTAGAAAACTTTTATTTGATTTAGCAATTATTTTAAATTGTCATAAAATATGGAATGTTTGTACTTAAATATAAAATATTGCCCATTGTTTATCATCATTTTCGGACGAAGCCAATGTTCTTATCACAACCTTCAGCTGTGAAAGCGAAATTATTTTTATGCCATTTAGAATATTTTAACATAAGCAATAACTATCTCCTGAAAATTTTGCTGATTTCAATAAACATTTAAAATACGACCATTTTTACG
Organism: Corbicula japonica; assembly: GCA_038501625.1. Taxonomy (NCBI): domain Eukaryota; kingdom Metazoa; phylum Mollusca; class Bivalvia; order Venerida; family Cyrenidae; genus Corbicula; species Corbicula japonica. Next base: position 53,778 of record JAZAYU010001263.1, on the reverse strand, counting down.
AATATTTTTATATCAATATGCTTGTCGAAACCTCTAGAGAATCCCTATTTCCATGCACTTCTGACCATAAATATTAAAACGTCGCCATTTCCCAAAGTATTTATTTAAGCAAGACGACGCCTTTGTGCTTTAAATATGTTTTAAAACCCCGAAATCTAAATGATTTTGATAATATCTTAAGATTTGAAGTTAAATGGGTAAAAGCTGTGCAGCTGAATTCGTAGCAAGTTAATGCGGACGAATTATTACCGAAAATCATAAATATCGCGCACGCGTAGAATCACACAATTTAATATAATTATATATTTTATAAATATTTTGGCCATATACATGGCATTGTTAATCATTATCCGAGATTAGTTAAAAAAGTGAAATATGCATATAGCTAAAGCTCGATAGGAAGCAGTGCATGAGGTCATATTAACGACATATCTAATTACATTAATGTTAAGCATATTTGGGCGTCTCCCCGTATAATGATGCCGTCGGCGTCAACGTCGTCTCTGTTTGTTTCCGGTACTTCTTTTTGTTGAACAAACAAAAAGGCCTATTTTCTTTTCGTGTTTTTTGATAATGACCATAAGGCCGAAACGTTCACACATGAAATTAACTGACGTGTCTGAATTGACAAATTTCGAGTTATTCTTTAAATTTTACATGATTTGTTTTAAATGAATATGAATATACATAACTAGTCGGCCTTCATGTTACCTGAAAATACTTCCACTTCGCACGGAGTGAGTATAGCAAGTTCTGTAGTGCTATTTCTGTTTGGTATCTCGACTCGAATGCCAGAAACGTACGGTATATTAGGTAGTGGTATGCTAATCACCGGGTCGTATGTATCACTTGTAAAAGTAAAATTATACTTGTACAGTAATTCGATGGTCATCTGTTCACTATCAATACCGTAAACGGAGAAACCACGTAATCGACTGCCTATTACACGATCTGAATTTAAAGCAACATGGACGAGTACAATTTCGTTTGTGTCAAACTTTATATGCAATAATTCACTTTGTACTGCCTTCTTAACAACGACAGCAAAGTGAGCAAAATATTGCATTATATGTAATACATTATTACAAAAGAAACAAGAAATAGTTTAATTTGTAATTTTTCTCGGCGAGTGTGAAATTTAATTTTTAACATCCGCCACTATGCTACTATTGAAATATCTTAGTTTCATTTGTCCCTGCTATCGTGTTCTAGCTAGTTTAACTCAGGTGCTCAGGTCTCGATAAGGTCATTGAGTACCCACCCGTTTGGCTTTGCAATGCTTATAGTTTTTATGTTTTATATGTTTGTGTGCTTTTGAATGCAACATTGTTGAGCTGATGGGTGGGTTGGAGTTATTTCACCCAGAAAACTTGTACTCGTATGTTGATATGAGAACCTTTTGGGTCAAGTATGAGGTTGATGCACCATAGAACCTGGTTTAAACCCCCAAAGGCAAATGTTTTGCCACTGACCGTTCCAAGGCGGTAACCCTTCGGGTTCTCACTTTCGTTAATTGTTTATGGCGTCCATTTTGAAAATGATTATTGTAATACCATGCTCTCTTCTCCTCTCTGCTTTCTGGCTGTGCGGAGAGGCTGTGTCTGCTAGCTTTGGCCATTCCTGATATGCATATTTCTCATTTTTTAGAATCAGCATAACTTTACCATTGATTTGCAAATAATTTAATAACACCCACATCTGAGCCTGATTTTTTCCCCAAAATCCTTCTAAAATTTATGTAAATGCATCTTGTGCAATATTTGACTTCTCTAAAAGCTTGTGTTGAAATACGAGAGACGTGTAAGAGATAATATAATAAGCATACTGCTCTTAATTGGAAAAATAAACACACCTTCAAAATAATTGACAATCGGGTATCTTTTTACCAAATGAAACGTCGTTTTATTATGTCCTTATGGTCTTGATAACTTTGGTTATTCACAAACAGTAAGTTCAATTCTTCTTTGTAAAGTTTGTATTGGCTTTTAATGATAATGTTTCGAATAACGATAATATATATCGACGACGTTACACTATACGCACATTCAAACTGCATAAAAGGCAAGATTTACCAACAGTTCGTGTACAACAACTCAAATATTCGTGCTCTGTTCTCTTACGTTATCGTTAAATCATGCCTTGCAGCAACGATAGTACATGTTAACATGCGAATGTTTTTTGCCCAATTTGTACTTTGCAACACTTTACTTTATTGTACTTGCAGTACATCATTGCTTGTCATGAATACATGTCACGTATAAAAATGCATCATAGCTTTTCAGAACTTGATCGAAGACGAAGAATCCCTACACAACTAAAAGTAGAGGAAAACTGAGCATGATTCAGAACATGATCAAGCGAGTTTAAATAGACCAAAACAGATTTTTACCACTGATTCTGTAACTTTTCACAAGAACTATGGTTTGCGATAAATCTTACCGTGTATTGTTTTTGTGCATTTAATTCAACCGATACATGGTTATATCTTTATTTTCAGAGTGTGTTTTGTAATAATATCACTCTATGATGAAGAAGCACTGTGTAAGGATTAGTGCTATTTCGCTCTATAAAAGTAAAGAAATAAATAAAAAAAGATGGTTACTACTTATTCTGTTGTGAACAACGATCCCAGTAATTTGATAGAATCTCGTGAAGTTGACCGTTCAAAAAGCACTGCTATTGTAGGTACCAGCTGTCTCCCTTCCAATCCTTCGGTGGGTCTAAGATTCCGTCTACAGCAAGATCAGCTCCATAACATTTGTCATCACAGTAATCACCCGGGTATTGAGAAGTAGGTTTTCCCAAGGCGATATTTGGTCCTAAAATGATCATGTAAGGCAAAATTTACATAGAGTTACATGTAAATAATTATTACATTTCTCGTAGTAACTTAGCCTAAAGATCTTCTCTAAAGCATCGCATCGTTATTTAACATAACAGCAATCAAATAAAACGAAAACTTCTCGACCGAATACATTTTAATAAAACAATTAATTAAACTGCTTCAGCCATAATTGACAACATTTTTAATCGTATTTATCGCCACTTGCTACATCTTTACTCTGAAGGCATATCTTAATGACGATGCTTGGCTTCCGAGAAAAGACCCCTCTATTGTTTGTTGATAGGAACAAAAATTGCGCAAAAGGTTTCAGGTAACATTGTGGAAAAAGTATTTGCAACAGAAAATTAAGAAAGTATGTTTAGAAATCGATGGGCTAACATATCGTTTGAAACCACTTGTACTTATTAGTGTGACAAAAAGTGTTATAAGGCGAAAGACTGCAGAGCCACTGATTCGAGACCGATTGCTTGAAACAACGTACATGTCTCGGAATAAAGCTAGATTTATGTTCTCTTTCTATTCAAGCGGAGGATTGCGAAAATAGACTTCACGTTCTTCGTTGTGTTGTTGTTAGTGTAATGACCCCCGTACCACTTTTAATAAAATTATGTACACATATAACCATAGAACAATAAAACTAGTACTAATTATGTAACAAATTGTGATATTACTAAGAAGATAAAATATAATAGTTGTCTACACACTATCCAGGTAGTATTGCCACTATATTGGGTACAACAACTTTCACTTAAATGACTTCATTACTTTTTAAGAAGTTATTGGCATTTTGTTATTTAATGACTTAAATATAACGAAAAGTCTTATATTTTCTAAAAATCGTTTTATGTATTTTATGTAGGATTTGTCAATACTCTGACAAGAAAGTTAGATTGTAAAAAACAGTTAATATGTTATCATTTTGGTGCCAGTTTTCTGGAAAAAACGTGTCAAAAGTGGTTGTTTAAGTTCTAGTATAATGGGTACCACAATTTAGTATTTCGTTTTGTAAAAGGAGTTACTTCATTTATATAAATGAACAAAAAGATAAGTAGTTAAGTTGCCTTGTAATTGTCATACCAACTTAACATACCTTAGATTATAGTGGAATATTTTTTGATATAGTTTTTTCATACTCACGGTGGCTTTCCAAAAGTGCAGAAAGCAGTTTCGCTTCAGGGGCTCTTGTCTCAGAAAGTTTATAAAGTACTCACCTTTTGCTTAAAAACGTCTATGTTTTATATATCTGTGTGCTTTTGCGAAAATAATTATTATCAAACAATTTATTATTTATTTACCATCAAATTGTCCTTGTGCATATCCAATTAATTGAATAAAAATCCATAACAATGGCTGACACATTGTCGTGATTTGTAAATTAATGTGAAAGAAATAAATTATTCAACAGTATGTCAGTCTAAATATTTAGACGGTTTACTTGGAGGATTGCCAAAACAATCACTTCCTTGTGTATCCCAAAGGTTATAGCAATACAATTCTTTTGAAAACAATCCGGTGTCGAGTTACCCACTGAATATTATATTACGGTAGACAAACAGAATAACAAAATTATTGCATTTAAATTTCTTAGATTTGTAAACTTATAAATTTGTTTCGTAAAAGTGAAATATTAAATGAATTTTATTCTCAAAGTCTACTGCTTGTCAAAAATTCCGATTGACTGCGTTTTTTATTTTTAATTGCTAACCTACTCCAGTCAATCACATTTACAAAAGTGTAAAATAGTAGCTTTGTAAAGGAGCTAAGAACATTGAATTTGAGTGGGTTGTAGTTCTTGCACAAAGGCAAATTGTTCTTGTTTTCTCATAAGTATGAATACCTGTTGGGAAATTGTTAGGCTGATGCACACTAGAATGTGGCTTAAACCCCAGTGGCAATTTCTTTTGCCAGTGACCGTCCCAAGACGGCAACCCCATGAGTTCTCCTTTTCATTTTAAATTTAATTGTTTGTGGTTTCTTATGTGGAATTGATATTCTTTTAAACACATGTAAGCGGGGATCAACTATATACTGTAGAACTGGTTTTATTCGCGTTAGTTTAATTTTCGCTAATATTAGCGAATCGCTTACCTCGCAAATTCATAAATATCGCGAATAAATGATGAGTTTTTATATATCCGATAATTAGTATCCGAAACGAGGCAACTTAAAATAGAACAATTGATCATTTCAAATACCACATATCATTCCTTTTTGGCCACCATTCATTTATTTGTTTCAATTATTTAAATAAATTTGGCAACAATATAAACGAGTTTTTCCTTAAACTATGTAAAGTTTTGAGTAAGTTATTCTGATATAGGAAACAATATAGCTATTGCCAGCGCTGTTTGTTATATTTCACACCTAAAAAAAGGCAGTTTGCATAACAATATTTTGTTTATTGATAAGTAAAATTGCTCTATATCTCAGTAAGGACAATGGTATTTATCTGTATAATTTGCAAGTGTTTAACGATGAAATCGTGATCACGGTAATAAACTATACTTTTATACTTTCGGTTTCGAGTCTGACGACGTCGCGAATTCATAAATACGCGAATAAAGAAAATTGCTGATATTTGATGAAAATCGCGAAATTTTGACCTCGCGAAATTAATGCGTTTTACAGTATTTATATGATCGTAATGGAACACTAAGCTTTGAGTCAGGTTTTATGCCTTATTCAAACTGCACAAAATACGACGTCAGGGACGCCACACGACGTCGCGCCATATTCACGACGTACTCCGGACCTCTAAATGAGAAAGTCTAACAACTTAAAAATTCTACACAGTAAACCATTATTTAAACATACATAATTATATGTATTACAAAATAAATTTATTCCTGTTAATTTCGGACAGTTATGCCTGCATATGAAATTACGAAAATCACTTAAATAGTTCAAATGTTTCTATGCCTTGAATACAAATAATGTCTCTCAGATCTATCATAGTATAACTGAAAACTTTTCATTTTTCCCCAGATTGTAGACTTAAATTATTAGAATTGTCGTCAGTCCTTGACGTGTTCGGACTCTGGGGGCCCGCACGCGTCCTAAGCTTTCAATGAGTTAGCCGATCAGGGCGAGACGAGATTCCGCTTGATTCGTGGTGAAAAGTCATTGGAAAATGGCGCCAGTTCTTATCGTCAGCTTGTCGCTCCACTTTGGCGATGTTACTCCCGCAGAGCTGTCAAATACCCAATTCTGCATCGTGCCAGTACAGCGTAATATATGAGTGTGACGTTTCGAACGCTAAACGAAGCTATCACGATTGTTGGGTATGCATTTGACGTCAAGGTTGATATCATCCTATGACAATGGTAGTGACGCCATTCGGGGGCCATTAAAATGATGCGATGGTGTTAGAGGCTATCGGTCATTTGCAGATGATGACACGTATGCCAGTGGTCTATCGTTTAGTATCTATCTGCCTCTACTTCTGTGATGATTGTTTGAAGTTTCTGCATATTAATACAAGACGGGCTAGTATTTACGTTATCGTCGTCTTGGTAACACGCATGAGCCTCTCCAACCAGCTGCTGTAACAGTGTGCTTGAGTGGGAAAATTTCCTTTCGGTTCTTATCTTTCTTTCAGTTCCTTTCTGGTTCAGAGTTGTTTGAATGTACGGGCGTTTAAAATAGTTAGCCGCTGCATGAAACATCGTAGCATCGTCTGAAACCATCAGACTTGACAAAGATCTTTTGTTGGTAAAACCTTTCAGTACAAGTAAATACGATTCCCCAGAAAGGTCAGGTGAACATATAAATAGGCATATAAAGGCTTAAGTCTTAACTCCCGTTCTTTCTTTCAAAAGTTTTTTTCTGGATCGTAGCGGTTATGGTTTTATATTCTGTGGTCTTGAAAGTGTCTTGAAAGAGACTCCGCTAATTCCTATATGGACCTTAGAATGAGAACGAAGTTTCCGAGTACGCTGGCAGCCTTTGCCTCTTAAAGTTGATGCAATTGATCTTCAATCATACTTCTTGGGCCATCATGCATAGATAAAAGTCTCTATAAATGTTTTTTCGATCACGCCACTTAAAATATGCAAGGGTTGCTATGTAATTATATGATCGTAATGGAATACTAAGCGTTGTGTCAGATTCTAGATTCTGTACCTTTATTCAACTTATATGTCAACAACGAAAATTACGTTAACGATACACGTAGTTAACCTCATAACTTCAGACCACAACGCACTCGGTGACCCCTTCTTTATTCTATATAAATCCGCCATCTTGGATCAATAGCTCGGTAGGCAATATTCGGGATCTCTCAGGCGTAACAGAGTCATTTACCTGTATATACATTTTTATCGATTACAGAGCCGACGATCTTTTCCACGTAACCAAGTGTAATTCGACTATTTCATTTAGCTAACTGGAGTGATAATTGCCCTATGTGTTTTTGACTGTTTAATATATTTTTGCAGTAAATGAACTGTATTACGACTTTCTCTAGTCTTGGCCATTGTGATTAAATATGGGGATTGGTATCGCAATGAACTAGTTGTTGCGGTAGATATTCCACCAATTGTAACTTGTTTTGACACGCTTATGTAACAGCGGTTACACTGTATTTCCGCCATCTTAGATTTGGTGGAGTCAATTTTTTAGGTCTATTTATGTCTAATTTCTTCAGATCGAGGTCATCCTTATATAGTGTATATAAATCCGCCACCTTGGGTCGGTATCTCGGAAGGGAATTTTTGAGTTCACTCGGGCGGAACGCTTACGGATAGCAGACGAAGATCATAGAGTAACTGTTGCTGCGAAATAGTTCGTTCCGTTGATTATTTCTCTCTCTCTCTCTCTGTCTCTCTCTCTCTCTCTCTCTCTCTCTCTCTCTCTCTCTCTCTCTCTCTCTCTCTCTCTCTCTCTCTCTCTCTCTCTCTCTCTCTCAAAATGATTAAATGGTGATATCCTTCCAGTGATAAAAGTCGAAAAACAACAGAAACAAGGTATTTTTAGATAGCTTTATTGCTTTATGTGTGTATATGTTTGAACATATAATGTATACATATACAGATTTATATGCAGAGGAGTGAATATATTCAAATACAATACCGTGTTAATATATAGAAATTCAAACAACAGACATATAAAAATACAAAACGGTAGTCTTTACGTTGTGATACAGTAATAATTCTGGCAGAATCTCTGTCTCTGGTAATTTTATGAGCATCCATCACAGGCACCATGCCGTCCTGGCGGCTGGTTACAAATGACTTTATAACGTTGAAGTTGACATTAAGTACTTTTTTGGCAAACGTAATTGACGGCTTTCTCTCCTTCGTCGGAGGTCAACATGTCAAAATATATTGAAGGCTCATCTACAAAGTCCACCTGTGACATGTTGGACCGCTGTCCAAACTTACCCCAAAAGGAGTTAAATTAAAGCATATGTTTAGCTAGAGCCCTCAGACCGGAATTCTTCTTTATTTTGTTGAAATCAAGGCGAATTCCTTCCTTCTCTTCGTAAAGGAGGATATATTGTTGTTTGTCTTCCTCAGTCTTGCACCAGCTAGGCCAACCACTGGCTTGTTGTTTTATTTTTAAGAAGGCATTCACATACTCAGTAAAAAGCCCTCCAGTCTTAGTTTCCCTTACGAAAAAGGCAGACGGATTACGGCCGGAAAGTAGACGGATTCCGGTTGGTTTTTAGCAGGAATTCAATTTTTCCGCCTGGAAATGAACCGGAGACGGAATATTGACTACTACTTTCTTTTTGTCCAGGCGTAATACAAAATGATGTCCGCCTGGAATTTATTATCCCGGGCGTCATTTCGAACTTTGTCATTTCGGTGAGCGGGAATTTCGTACTTAGTAATTTTAGTACAATATTTTAACTTAGCTTGTTTTTATGAAGAAAAATTTCATACTAAGTGATTTCACTTATATGTTGTAAAGCAAGAAACTTTTAGACTAAGACAGGATATTTTTATAATTTATTACCTGTGATAATGAAACAACTAATGAAAACTACCATATTTTACTTTTAGATTTCGGGTATTTTACTGTGTTTTTGCAGAGGAAGGGTTTAAACGAATTTGGGATTATTTCTTAATCGACTTTTACAGCAATTTTCTTTGTCTGATGCTTCTTCGTTTCGTGGTACCTTTCTTTGTAGACTGTCGAGACAGTGAAAATCGCATATTGCGCATAACCGCAGACACGGCACATAAGCACAAAATCGCCGTCTTATACCTTTTTAGCAATCTATGGCGGACAAGAAACAGCACGTACAGGAACCACATGTTGCGTGGTCAGTTTATATATCGCAGCCGTTCCCAAGAAAGTACATTAAAACAAGAAAATGAGGGGCGTATTCCATACCTCAGCGCCGCGGCCTTCACCGTTGTTGTGTCGTTTTTCTCACTGCGTGCGATTCTCACTGTCACAAACAATAGTTCATGCAACCTACCACTTAACAACTTGACTATTCTTTTGCTTTACTTTCTTTTCGAACGCTTTTATGAGAAAACTGTGAACTCTTCGATCAATCATAAAATAATTTAGAATTTGCACAATATGAAGTACAATGTATACGCGTATGGGTAAATGGAATACAGTTACAGACGCACGACCACGCTAATGGAGCATCCCATCATGGAACAATAAAAATACCTAAGATGAAGGTAAAATCAATGTCAACCATTTGAAATAATTATTGCTGTTTACAAGCAAAAAAAAGATGTGTTTTTGCAGAAAATAATGGGAACAATCAAACAATCGCACGACTGAAGGGTGAATGGTCAACCCTTTAACTTTTTACAAGACAAAATAAGGCACTTCGCCAATCAGAATTGATAGATATTCCTTTTATAGATCTGCTGCGGCTACGAAATGTTTTTTTAAAAATTATTTTAGGCGTCACCTCGCACAAATTAAGTAACTACAGTATTTATTGTACGTGCATATACTATAGATTTGAACAGTTTGAATCAAATAACTTCAAAAGAAATCTTGTGCGCTTCTTAAGTATTTAGGAGCACTTTTAAATAAAAGTAAGCCTACCTTTGCGAAAATGCTTTGACAATATTAGAAGAAATCAGCAGAATTTATGAAATTGTAGGCTAAGTATAACATCCAAATTCTTGATAATTATAAGTGTAACGTCCGAATAGAAATAATTGACGTAAGTATTATATATACGCTTTTTGGAATGTTCATTTTACCCGTAGTAGCGTTTTTAAAGATATTTTTGACAAAATAATAAAAGAGAAATCGATAAGATGTCATTTTTATTTTATAATTCATTTTAACTTCTTTTGCGGTGTATTTTGGCAAATTTTTTAATAAATGAACTATTTTTTCCTAAAATTTCCAAAAATCAGTGACACGTATTTCTTCAAAAGGGGACAAGGGTACTTAAAACGGTAATAGCACAATAACTAAGTCGGTGACCCCAAAATTTTATTCGCTTATTTGATTGGAATTGCTTTTTTCAAACTCTTTAAGCAAAAAAATCAAAAATTAAATTCGGGAATTTTTCACAATATAGAAAAATTCGACAGAAAAAAGGAAAAACTAGACGTAATTTTTAACGCGAAAACGGCGTTTAACGGTACACATCGTTGTCAAAAGTGGCCACAATATGTTAAATCCTATATCACCAGAAAGGTATTTTCAGCGCAAATTAAACTGTGAAAGAATAAATGAAATTAAAAAAGCCCAATTTTCGGCCAGCCACGAAAAAGTGTTCGGCGAGCGTCGTCGACGTCACCTCAGAAAACTGGCGTTGATAGCTAAATTTGAAGGCAAATATCTAAACAACTATTTGATAAATCGAAAAACGGTTTGCGGATTCATGTTGCAGTCATCGTCAATAAATACCATACCAAATTTCATAAAGAAATTCGAAAATTCACAAAGTGTCGCGTTCCACCTTAATGGTTTGTTTTCGTATCTGTTTTCTCTTTTTATTTCACATTGAATGATATTTCTAGCAAATATATATCAATCGGGTCAAAACCATACACAGACACATTTCTCCCCAGGAATTGTGACACTCAGAAAACACAGCCGGCAAGGAAATCTTACTTCCTGGTTCAATGTGAAAGTAGAAAGTGAAATTAGGAAGTAAGTTTCCTTGAATTTCTTGAAAACCCTAACATTATTTTGACGAATTGGCACTAAACATTGTAGTCCAGCATATACTTATTTCAGGTATGAGTTGCTTTGGTATATTGTTCATGAATATCAGAGTTCTCATGCAAATGGTTTTTCTTTTGTTTTAGTTTGTGCTGGGTAATTACAACATGAATTAGACTAAACTGAGCTTGCAAACATTTAATACATCCATAGCTAAATCCATTTATTTACTAAAATCTAGGTGGCAATAAGTATTTCCCCCAAAACTCATTTTTTGAAATTTTAGACTGTCTTCGCCATTTGCAATGTTTGCGATACCTTAAAGCTGAAATATGTTTGTACTTGTGTAAACTACCTTATAACATATTGTTTGCAGGTTCTGATGATTCCATTGTTCGAACCAAAAGTCACTTTTCTAAAGCAGTTCATAATGGCGTGGATATAGGGATATAGACATACTTACAATATCTTGGCTAGCTTTTGTTGAAAACAATAGTTGTTATGTGCTTAAAAAAAAACATTTTTAACATGTTTAAATAACTGTGTGCATAATTGCAAATTGCAAAAATAGTGCTGAACGTATGAAATTGACATTCACCATTACCATTTTGTTTTGTTTTATAAAGAGGTGTGTGACGTTATTGTGGTCTGAGAGAATGACCTTTTGTCGACTGCGACTTGGGCAATACACACATCCAGACCATCCATTAATTTTGCATTGTAGTTAGACAATGAATATTGAGCTGCGCCAAACCAGGGGCTAGGCGGCGTGGGCAGTAAAATGCATTTTAATTACTGCCCATGAGCAGGCTCAAGCGAAACGGGCCTTCAATAGTTTCATATTTGTCGTGTTCAATGGCTTTCAAAAGTCTGTTTTATGTTATGCTTTTATTGAAATGTAAGGTACCATCCTGTAGTTGCCTTATTAGTCAAAGATGCAAGTGGTTTATGGATAAAACTGTTCACTGAAATTTGCCTGTTTAATAAGAGTGACGGTCTTAAGCACATACGGACGCCGCTGTGTTTTTATGCAATGAGCTGATCCTGTTTACAATATAATACCACTTTACACAAGTGCGCGTTGTCTTTTATAATAACCTGTAAGCATGTTCAGCCACTCTTGTGTACTACATGCAGACAAGTAACCCGAGTGTTGGAATCGATTTCACTCCAGTAAGAAGTGCGCGAACAAGTAACTTCGGTTAGCAAATCCAAGTGAAGTTGTCACTTTTAATAACCTGTAAACATGCAAGATCACCCCTGTGAACTGTATGCAAACAAGTAACCTTGGTTACTGGAATCGGATTCAAGCCATCTTCCTAATAACTTATAAGCACGCAGGATCACCCCGTGAACTGTATGCAAACAAGTAACATTTTTATGGGTTCCTTGCTGGGGCTTGTGTTATAGTTTAATAATAGACTAACAAACGCCTGGGTAAACAGTGCACAAATTTAATGCTCCGCTTGTATAGAACTATTAGAGATAAACTTTCATCATCAAAATAATGTCATGTTCAGCGAGGGACCTAGCCTATGTAATGGGATCTTCTTATTACAATATACATATCAGTGCAATTGAGATCATCTTCATGGTTACATATATACATAGAGCTACTATATATTACGGTACTCAGAATCTCGGCATAAATATAGATCACCCTGCGTGTACCTACTTCATTATGAAGTATACGTGTGTAGATCTAGATCTAGCTCTATTATGAAATGGGATCTAATCTGCTATGTCATTATATACTGAAATCCACTATTACTATTTGGTGGTCGGAGACCAATACAACACCTTGGATCTGCGATGATGTGGTACTTCACCATTTTAATGATAGTAATTCGAGGCTCAGACTTCTTATTTTTGAAATGGCTGAAATGACTTGTAGCCGGTGTGCGTGTAAAATGCTCTTTTACTAATAATAAAGGTAGAACTGCATAACAGTGTTTGTCGTACCTTAAATTTCTCAGATCTATATAAATATGTATATATTTATATTTTTGCTATGAGCAAAATAGCTGCTGTAAGCTGTACTGCTTATAAAGCTGTTAAAGCACTCGGAGTGTACACTGCGAGAAGAAGATGCAGACTGAATGATTTGCGCGGTATTTATACCCTACAGACAGTACCACATGACCGCATTATCCAATCACAAAGCTGGCTCTTAAAGGGGTAATGTGATGAGTCCGAGACAAGTCTCAAAGCTCTATAAATAAAACAATTTTATAATACTGGCTTCCTACTGGCTCCTTAATTAAATTGAAAAAGCCACAATATTAACAAATATAAAATACAGAAACACGCATATAAAGAAAAAGCCACGGAAATTTTACATTGCGTAATAACATCATACTGACGAACATGCTACGCTCATGGATATAGTTCTAAAACTCACAAAAACTGAACAAACATACATTATAAATGTGGCTCTAATGGGCTAACACTCTATTTTAAGTGTAATAACATGTTAATAAAATAGATTTTGACAAAATTTAACGTTTTCATAAAAAGCCAGACGCTGACAACCGGAAGTAGTTCTGGAGTTAGACAGCCGCCATTGTTTAAATAGACAAATATGGATACTGGATACCATGCTTAGAAAAGTTCAAATATCTTGAAATAATGTCATCCTATTGTGACAAAAACTGTTTCATATCGTGCACAAATAATTTGAACATTTGTACATTCATTGAATAGACGTTACTTAAAGGTTTACGGGAGTTATTCACCCTTAAAAACTCTCTCAAAATTTACAAAGAAGATGCATGGAATTCATGAAATTCTACAAATTCGGCTGGAAATAACAGTCCATTGTTGTTCAAATGATAAAAATTGGTGAGTCCTAGTTTGTTTAATACACAATTATTACAATGTGTGCACTTTGGATGTGAATATACCACAGAGGCATGTATATTATTAATTGTCATCACTTTTCATGACCTTGTAAGGGAACTCAACCTTACACTCTCCCCACCTTAAAAATGAAAATACTCCTGAATTTTTGAATACACGATGAACAAAGTAACAGATCTACAACAATTAGGTAGTCTTAAGTAGTACACCATTTGTCCACCTTGTGCAAAAGCTCAACAACTACAATACATTTCTATTGCACTTATTGACTTTTTGCTCCAAGTTGACCCACTGTATATTCATAAGTTATCTACCAGAATAAATAACCAGTTAAACACAACTTGGTTAAGGTAGCAGATGAATCAATAAAAATACACCTTTAAGCATTACCTTAATAATTATTGACTATGCATATATTAATTTAATTAAAGCATGTATTAAACAATAATGCTCTATATTATTTGTAACCCTGATAATTTGTTTGTATCTATACATTATTGAATAGATAAATTTCTGTTGCTTAACAGATATGGACGCACGGGGATTATTATGCCCCTTAGCACAGTGTCATCCATTTAATTTCATATAGTAATTGTAGTTTCACCAGTGTATTCACACCATGAGGGGTACATCTTTGCATTCATTTAGCAAAGCAGTGTATCCCACATGATTGTTAATAACACTCTTTGACGTGGCAAACTGATACATGGAGATTAGGCAATCAGCATTAATGACCTTTTCACCGAATGATATTTTCTTAATAATACTCAAGTTGGAATGACGGGCGTGCGACTCTCTCTGGAGTGGATTTCTCGCCTCGATGATCCCGGGAGTATCAAGAAATTGAAGCAATCAGTGATGTACTCTCTGTCCAGTGGCATCTTCCACTTCATCGCCAGCGACGTTGCCACAGATTCCATCACAAGGTTTCTGGTATCTGCAGACATATCCTGCCAACTGAAAGGTGGCCACATCTTAAAGGGCTCAGTCAAGGGAAGTAGAACCGATTTCCCCTCCCAATTCCTCCGTGCTGGTGGGAACAGGGGCATCCCTCCCGAAAGCATCAGCGATCTTGCGATTATAGCTGTGTTGTTTACGGGATCCCTTACAGTAAGATGTGGTTCTGGTATTGATGTAGGGACGTCAGTGTCCATGGATGAAAAGACATTAGAGCGGATTCTTCTGACAGGCGACTTTGTGGGCCTACGTTCCATGTTTTTAGGGGAATCCGACGGTGTCACTTTCTTCCGCTCAGACGGTTGGCTAGTTTCGGAAGGAAGTTTGGTTGCGGGAGGTGTGGGTTTGTCAGTCTCGGTTTTATTATCCCCGCTCCCGTCCACACTCATCTCTGCCACATCTTGACCTGTTCCCTTATTGAGATCCAAGCTGACTGCTTCGATGTCAAAGCCCTCATTCACCGCTGAGGGTTCATCAATAGTGGGGAGATCCTTTGGCGACTGAAGCGGGGTTAGAGGGGACTGGGACCGTTTCCTCTTTGTGGGAGGAGTACATATTGCTGGCGGTTTACCAGGGCATGGTAGGCTCCAGGGAGCGGTTTCCACCACCTTAACATCCAGCGTAGGGAGGCGCAGATCCCTCAGGATGTTGTTCATGTCTTTATGATATGGTTCCCATTTTGTGGGAAGGGCATCCATATTGGGTTTCTCCGAAGCTTTGCATCCCATAAGCCTCATGAATCGCTCCCTACTTCTGTTGTCGTTGCAGGTGTATGTGACACGATAAAAGACATTTGGCCCAGATAAAACCACCACCGAAGAGTCCATCTCTATTGAGACTTTAACCGTCTCGTATAAGGACGGTTTTGTCGGAGAATACTGAGACACACTAGCCAAGGTAGAGTACAGTAGCGTGGAGGTGGGTCCATGCTGGTCCCAACCCTTCTGCCAGCGGTCTGCTGCTATCGGCCCTGGGTTCTTCAATATGGCCTCCTTCAGAAAGGTTGCCTGGAGACTATTTTCAGGCTTACCCGCCATGCACATTCGGTAGGCCCTTGGCTCCCTCGCCAAGAAGAAGCAGTCCTTGTCGGACGGAAATCCAGATGGTTGGTGGCACACTGCCTTCCTGTGCTCCTTGTCTATGTGGGTGCGAAGGTCAATGGGACGCCTGAAAGTCCTTGGTTCCTCGCAAACCGGACATATGACCTGCAAGAACTGGTTGGGCTTGTTCATGTAGTGTGTCCTCAAATCACCAGCCTTTGTGAACACCTCACCACACGACCAACATGAGAGCGTCATCTGAAAGTACACGTGGAGAACACCTTTGAGCGTACATTGTCACAACCCGAATTCGACCCACATTACGTAGGCATTCTTTGTTATTAATTTGTTTTCTTTGGACTAAAGGAGTATAACATCATTTTCGTGGACGTATCTACAGGAGGGCTTGAAATATAAGGCTTGACGAATACCCCTACTGTTGCGTAACCAAGGATACTAAATAATATTAACTTTTACGATAGGTTGGTGACTACCTCAACTCCTCATCCTTAACAACCGTGAGGTAAGTTAAACCACTGAATTCTCGGCCGAAGACATTCAGTAAAAGTGTTTATCCATATACACAATACAAACGTGCTATCAAAATCAGAACAAGACAGCAAGTTAAAATCTTTATTTTAGTTACGCCTCGCAACTAAAATTACAGATGAGTAAAAGTCACAACATCGCTAAGAATTATACAATTAAATAACATAAGCTTGCAACAGTATTGATTACATGTTTTCATTGCAACATGTTGTTATGTTCTCTACTGTGTCTTCTTCATCCACAGTGGTAGGTGTTCTCCTTTATAGGGAAGTAGTCGGTCGATATGAACTGCTCTAGGTACTTTGCTTGGGGATGTACGAACTAAATACGTCAGGTCATCTAGTTTCTTTTCTATTTTGTATGGGCCGTTCCATCGGTTGGCAAGCTTCTTGCAAAGACCGGGTTTTATGGAAGGATCACGAAGCCATACAGGCTGCCCTACATTAAGTGCTCTTTCCTTGGCATTAGCATCATAGTATTTCTTCCTGTATACTGCCTGTCTTCTGAGGTTCTGCCTGGCGATTTCATGTGCTTTCTCTAAGCTGTCTTGTAACTCCTCCACATACGCTTCGGGGGCGGTTTCGGCTTCCCTGTCTCTCTCCGGTCGACCAACAACAGCTTGGCTTGGCAGGATGACATTGCGTCCAAAATCCATCATGTTTGGAGTGAATCCTGATGTTGAATGTTCAGTTGCTCGGTAGGCCATCATGACTTGCGGGAGTAGCGTGTCCCATGACCTTTGGTTCTTGTTGCAGAAAACGGACAGCATATTCATCAAAGTCCTATTGAATCTCTCCACATGACCGATTGCCTGAGGCCGGAAACTGGTGGTGTGTGTCTTGTAGATATGAAAAAGATCACTCATCTGTTTGAACAAAGCTGACTCGAAGTTTCTCCCCTGATCTGTATGCACCTGGAGTGGTACACCGAACCTACAAACAAACTGATCGACGAACACATTAGCGATTGTAGAGGTTTCTTGGTTGGGAATTGCAAATGCCTCCACCCATTTTGTGAACTCGTCACTCATTACAAGAACATATTTATTTCCCCGTTCAGAAGTTATCAGAGGACCAAGAATGTCCATTGACACCTACGCCATGGGACCACCTACAATGTTTCTTCCGAGGGGTGCTTTATTTGAGGCCCGGCTTGGTTTCCGGGCAGCACATTTATCACAGTGTTCACAGTACTTTTGGACATCAGCCTTCATACCGGGCCAGTAGAAATCGGCTTGAATTCGTTTCAGTGTGGCTTTCCATCCAAGATGGGCTGCTGTTGGAATATCGTGATTCAGCGTCAGCAGTTGTCTTCGGTTTGCAGTAGGGACAATTAACTGTGTCACGTCATTTTTGCCATCTGACCAGATGCGATACAACATTCCGCTATAAGTCTCAAGTCGGTCCCACTGACCAAAGAGAATTTTCGATGGCGGTGACAATGATGAGATTTCTCTCCACTTCGGTCTGTTAGGACTCTTTTCTTTACAATCGAGGACAGGTCCAATAACGGAGTCATTCCTTTGTTCGTTTCTCACTGTTTCTGGATCCCATCCATGGAGCACTTCAGGGGCATGGTTAATTTGGTCCTGCGAACGGGTCACTACTCTAACAGCAATCTGTACATCTGGAATGTTTGCTCGTGAATCATCACAGGCGTCTAATTCCTCTACTTCTTTAATAGTGACTGGGTCATCAGCGTATCTTCGGCAAACCTTACATGGGGCCCTAGATAGCGCATCAGCGTTTGAGTGTTTTCTACCTTTGCGATGAACGACAGTTATGTCATATAGTCCTAGTTCCTGAATCCATCTTGCCATTTGACCCGTTGGTAACTTCAGATTCTTCATCCAACTGACAGCAGAATTATCGGTCCGCAAAAGAACTTTCTGACCATAAAGATATGTATGGAATTTCTTCAGTGCCACTATTACTGCCAGGAGTTCTTTTCGTGTCACACAATATGACCTCTCATGGGCATTCAGACTTTTGCTCATGTATGCTATGACACGCTCTTCGCCTTCTTGTTCTTGAGACAGAACAGCTCCAGTAGCAAAGTCACTTGCATCCGTATCGAGAATGAATGTTTTGCCAAGTTTGGGGTAGGCTAATATCGGTGTTGATGTAAGGGCAGTTTTGAGCAATTCAAATGCATTATTAGCCTCATCCGACCATTGAAACTTTTCGGCTTTCTCACACAGTTTGTGAAGGGGTCTCGCTATAGCTGCAAATCCACAAACAAAACGGCGATAATAAGAGCAAAGGCCAAGGAAACTTCTGAGTTGTTTCTTGTTTCTTGGAATCGTCCAGTTAGACACAGTATTGATTTTGTCTGGGTCTGTTTCGACACCCTCTTCAGAAACTAAGTGGCCAAGGAATCTTACAGACTTCTTGAAGAAAACACATTTGGACGGTTTAAGTTTTAGGTTTGCTTGCTCTAGTCGCTGAAAGACATGTTCTAACCGTACCAAGCCTTGCTCGAAATTTTCAGCTGGCACTATGATGTCGTCCATATAGACTAGGCACTCTTCCCATTGTAACCCTCGCAAGACATTCTCGATAAGAAGTTCGAAGGTGGACGGGGAGTTAGCCAAACCGAAGGGCATAACAGTGAACTGCTACAATCCTAAGCTTGTTGAGAATGCTGACTTGTGTTTGTCTTCAGGGTTTAATGCAACTTGCCAGAACCCAGAGTTGAGATCCATACAGCAGTACCACTTTGACCCAGAAAGTGCGTCCAAGCACTCCTCAACTTTGGGTATCGTGTATGCGTCCTTGATCGTAACATCATTTAATCGCCTGTAGTCAACACAAAACCTGGTTGATCCGTCTTTCTTTGTTACTAGAACTATCGGTGATGACCAACTGCTTGTCGAAGGTTCAATAACACCCCTATCAAGCATTTTCTGGATCTCTTCTTTTTCTGTGTCCCTCTTACCTAATGGTTGTCTTCTTGGTGGTTGGCGAATAGGAGTGGCTGTTCCAGTGTTAATTCTATGCTGTACTGAATTGTTTCTACCAAGGTCGTCTGAAGAATTTGCAAACACATGCTTATATTTTATCAGAAGTTCTTCTAATTTAGCAGACTGATCCTCATTAAGCTCAGCTGTGCTTCTCTCATATAGCTCCTTCAAGTAATCGGGGAGCTTGGTCATACTATCATTTTCCGAAAGGCTTGTTGAACGGCATGTGGTTTGGGTCTCATAGTATGATTCACAAACACCTATTGGTATGTTTGATGGGAGCATAACAGAATCATTTCCAGTATTTATCAGGCATATACTGGGCGTGTCACTATCAATTTGTAGTACACCTTCTACAACAGCAATTGATCGCCGAAGAAGAGATTGTGAAGCATAGAGCAATACAAGACTGGACAGGGTAGTTTTGTTTTCAATAACTACTGGAACTTTAATCATGGACATGGGTGGAACAGAGACATCGCCACTTATAAGAACCCTACATTTAGCCTGGGCCTCCCCACCTATCCAACAATTTATTGGTGTGCGGTCTGTGTAAATGACTGCCTTGCTGTAGTCAATGTTTGAAGCATAGCGCAGTAGGAAATCCTGACCAATGATACCATCCGGGACGATGTCACAAACAATGGCATTCACATCAAAGCTGCTATTGCCAAGGTAAAGCTGTGTCTTTATTTGGCCGCAAACTGTTATCTCCTGGCCATTTGCTCCTTGCATCGTATTATTTATTTTCTGCAACGGTGGTCTAACTTCAGGGTCCATATTTGAGTATATTCGATTCGACAGCAGTGTTGCTGATGAACCATTATCTATTAGGAGCCTTACCTCTATTCCTTGTATTGTGCTCATAGTGTACAAACCATTGTCCCAGATTCCTGTATCAGCTAATTGTCCTATTCGGTTTAAGTTTGCTTCACCTAATTTATAAGCTATATTCGGCCTACTCAAATCCGCTAACCTTTGGCCTCTCAGGCTAACGGTCTGGAGTTTTCCGACTCCAAGTTTTTCTGGGCAGTTGGCTTCTGTGGACAGTCTTTTGCATAATGCTCCATTGATTTGCAAACAAAACATCCAGTAAAATTGTTCTTCTGCTTCTGGTTGTTACCATTCCACTTTTTATTTCCTTGTTTGTTCAGTCTTGCTTCGATCTGATCTAACCTTGTCATTATGTCATGCATCTGCTTAACAAGTGTCGGTTCAACGCCAGTGTTACCCGCCATACTGTCAGATGGCTGATATGCACTTGCGTTAGCTACCATTCTTACATTACCACGTTTCTTGTCGTCCGGTCCAAGTACAAGCTCATACCTTTCAACAACATCAACTGCTTGTTGAATGGTCTTGCAGTCCCTGTCAAGGCATCTGCATCTCATTTCAGGACTTATGGCTTTGTAGAATTGATGTAACCCAAGTGATTCCTGTGCATTGTTATCAAGGTCGGGATAGGCTCTTTTTGCAATCACTCTTAGATCATCGCCAAATGAAGCCAATGTCTCGCCTGGTTCACGTTTCCTGGTCTCCAATTTAGCAACGTACTTTGTCTGCTGTCGCTTGCTTCCGAACCTATCATATAACTTGTGAACAAGTGTTCTGAATATTCTGCGCTCTTGGTCAGTAAGACCCAGATAAAACGTTCTCGCAGGGCCCTGTAAACAAGAAGCCAATGTTAATGCTTTTTCTTCATCAGACCACCTACCCAAGTCTGCACAATTAGTAAAATGGGAGAAATAACTTTCCCAGTCACTAGTACCATCAAAGCTTTCCGGTCTTATCAATGGAATGTTTGACCTTTTAACATTCATACTATTTCTGAGGAAGTCGCCTTGCCCGGTTCTATCAGAATCTTGTGTAACTACCTTGCGTCTGTCACCTCTCCCACCATAGGGACCACTGGGACGCCAGTACCGTTCATTGCCCTCATAACTATCATCTGAATCGTCGTGTGAGTCTCTACTTCCACTGGTTCGACGTCTACGTCTCCCGGTACTTCCACCTCTTTGGTGATCATCATCACTTTGGTAAGTACTCTCTCGATGTCTATCTCTAGGTTGACTCTTTCGACGATCATAATAGCTTGGACTCAGCGGACGTACCCCGTGGCGGCGAACTTGTCTGAGGTCTTCAACAAGCTCAACGTCATCATTATTCTCTTCACTTATGATAACCCTGCGCTTTGGTTCGTCGGTGTTGGACTCGTCGTTGGTAGGTTCTCTTCCGGGCTCCATCTGAAAATCTTCTGGTAGGGCATGATTGTCCTCATGGTCTTCATCTGTTCCCTGCTCCATGGGCATATCATTACAACTGACTGGTCCGAATTGTACTTCACTATCAGAGTCGGCCATATTAACGATGAACTGTTTTCTAACAAAATATAAAAATAGCTAATAGTTTGTTTCAAGGATCCCTCAACACAAACTTTAAAATCCAATACATAGGTCTACTGCTGAACATCTGACAATAATTTTTAAAACATGTAATAATCAGCTGCATTTGTGACACGCACTCATCGTTATCATTAGCTGTAAAGAATAAATTCTTTTGTTAATAAACAGGCGTAGTTCGTATCGGGATGCTCATATTTTTTTAGAGCATCCCACTTCTGACACCAAGTTGTAAGGTACCATCCTGTAGTTGCCTTATTAGTCAAAGATGCAATTGGTTTATGGATAAAACTGTTCACTGAAATTTGCCTGTTTAATAAGAGTGACGGTCTTAAGCACATACGGACGCCGCTGTGTTTTTATGCAATGAGCTGATCCTGTTTACAATATAATACCACTTTACACAAGTGCGCGTTGTCTTTTATAATAACCTGTAAGCATGTTCAGCCACTCTTGTGTACTACATGCAGACAAGTAACCCGAGTGTTGGAATCGATTTCACTCCAGTAAGAAGTGCGCGAACAAGTAACTTCGGTTAGCAAATCCAAGTGAAGTTGTCACTTTTAATAACCTGTAAGCATGCAAGATCACCCCTGTGAACTGTATGCAAACAAGTAACCTTGGTTACTGGAATCGGATTCAAGCCATCTTCCTAATAACTTATAAGCACGCAGGATCACCCCGTGAACTGTATGCAAACAAGTAACATTTTTATGGGTTCCTTGCTGGGGCTTGTGTTATAGTTTAATAACAGACTAACAAACGCCTGGGTAAACAGTGCACAAATTTAATGCTCCGCTTGTAAAGAACTATTAGAGATAAACTTTCATCATCAAAATAATGTCATGTTCAGCGAGGGACCTAGCCTATGTAATGGGATCTTCTTATTACAATATACATATAACAGTGCAATTGAGATCATCTTCATGGTTACATATATACATAGAGCTACTATATATTACGGTACTCAGAATCTCGGCATAAATATAGATCACCCTGCGTGTACCTACTTCATTATGAAGTATACGTGTGTAGATCTAGATCTAGCTCTATTATGAAATGGGATCTAATCTGCTATGTCATTATATACTGAAATCCACTATTACTATTTGGTGGTCGGAGACCAATACAACACCTTGGATCTGCGATGATGTGGTACTTCACCATTTTAATGATAGTAATTCGAGGCTCAGACTTCTTATTTTTGAAATGGCTGAAATGACTTGTAGCCGGTGTGCGTGTAAAATGCTCTTTTACTAATAATAAAGGTAGAACTGCATAACAGTGTTTGTCGTACCTTAAATTTCTCAGATCTATATAAATATGTATATATTTATATTTTTGCTATGAGCAAAATAGCTGCTGTAAGCTGTACTGCTTATAAAGCTGTTAAAGCACTCGGAGTGTACACTGCGAGAAGAAGATGCAGACTGAATGATTTGCGCGGTATTTATACCCTACAGACAGTACCACATGACCGCATTATCCAATCACAAAGCTGGCTCTTAAGGGGGTAATGTGATGAGTCCGAGACAAGTCTCAAAGCTCTATAAATAAAACAATTTTATAATACTGGCTTCCTACTGGCTCCTTAATTAAATTGAAAAAGCCACAATATTAACAAATATAAAATACAGAAACACGCATATAAAGAAAAAGCCACGGAAATTTTACATTGCGTAATAACATCATACTGACGAACATGCTACGCTCATGGATATAGTTCTAAAACTCACAAAAACTGAACAAACATACATTATAAATGTGGCTCTAATGGGCTAACACTCTATTTTAAGTGTAATAACATGTTAATAAAATAGATTTTGACAAAATTTAACGTTTTCATAAAAAGCCAGACGCTGACAACCGGAAGTAGTTCTGGAGTTAGACAGCCGCCATTGTTTAAATAGACAAATATGGAACTGGATACCATGCTTAGAAAAGTTCAAATATCTTGAAATAATGTCATCCTATTGTGACAAAAACTGTTTCATATCGTGCACAAATAATTTGAACATTTGTACATTCATTGAATAGACGTTACTTAAAGGTTTACGGGAGTTATTCACCCTTAAAAACTCTCTCAAAATTTACAAAGAAGATGCATGGAATTCATGAAATTCTACAAATTCGGCTGGAAATAACAGTCCATTGTTGTTCAAATGATAAAAATTGGTGAGTCCTAGTTTGTTTAATACACAATTATTACAATGTGTGCACTTTGGATGTGAATATACCACAGAGGCATGTATATTATTAATTGTCATCACTTTTCATGACCTTGTAAGGGAACTCAACCTTACAGAAATATAGCATTTTCCCGGTGAAATTAAAGTGGTATTTCACTGTTTTCAAAGAGTTGAATATGATTTTTATCTTCACTGATTTTTTCACGTTGGTACCCAAACGCACATACCATACCAAATGAAAACATTTAGAAAACGGGCTCAAATTGTATATTTGACGTCATGAAGTCACATCATAAACGAGCGGTGTTGGCGCTATTTCCTGCATCATTTCTGTTAAATTCACGCAAATTCTGCACTTAAAGCATATAATAAAAAGAAATTTGTTTTACCAGTAAAAGATAGAAATATATTTTACTCGTGAACTTCGGAATTATTTTTTTTCACGAGTGGCGAATTCCGAAGCTTACTCGGTGAAATATATTTTTATCTTACACTGGTAAAAACAAATATCCTCTATTTCATCTGTTTTATTGTTTCATAAACGTAATAACTATGCTCTCTATTCTGTCTGCACTGTATGGCTGTATGAAGGTTATGATTTCTGAGTGTGACTATCACTGTTATGTATATTAAACTTTTATACTACGGACGAAATACGCTTCCTCATTGAAACAAGAAAGGCGTCTATGCCAGGTAACAAGGTTTTCAACTCTTTAACAACTGGTGCCTAATCCAGTCCCAAGCTTAGTTTAAACACAAACTACCTACAAACAAAATTTGATTAAACTTACTTCCATTTTAACGCATGTATTAAGCTGTTTTTATATCATTAGTCAGAAATGAATGCAACTGTCATTGTTCTTCATTCCGATGTGTATATTTAGAACACAAAATATTTGATATGTATCTTACTTTGTATGCTGTTTGATAAGTATTCATTTGTAATAAAATCGTTCTCAAAAATAGGGAAATGTCGAATTTCTTTTCATCGTAATATACAGTTCAATGTGAATAGCAGCCACCTGCGAACCACCTGTCTTAAACAGGGTTATTAACCCATCTACAGTTGGTCATTACGCTTACCTCTTTGGTTGAAAGATTATGGCAGGGTTTTAAGAGTTGATGAAGGGTTATGCAGAAATCTTTGCGAACAAAGAACCTAGAAGCTCGATTTATGTCTTCTTTCCCTTTCATCGTGTTCTTGCTTATTTGACTCCAGGTGCTCTGGTATCGGTAAGATAATTGAGCGCCGGCTTGTCTTTGGAATTATTTTACATTATTATTTTTTATTTATAATTTCATTGTTTTAATCATTTTTGACGAACCCATACCTAGTGTGGTTATTTTTTGAATACGCGAGCTCACCATGTGTCAGTCGGTCCATGCCAGATAACTCTTCCTCTTCCTTTGTTAGTCAATTATCGGAACTTTATTCGGCGCTGCTAATTGACACGGGACTCGTTTTATCCATCTATCAGGACCGTTTATAGCATAATTAATTAAC
Organism: Corbicula japonica; assembly: GCA_038501625.1. Classification (NCBI taxonomy): domain Eukaryota; kingdom Metazoa; phylum Mollusca; class Bivalvia; order Venerida; family Cyrenidae; genus Corbicula; species Corbicula japonica. Next base: position 28,377 of record JAZAYU010001263.1, on the reverse strand, counting down.
ATGCCACTGCGTTCCCGTTTAAGTTCCATCGTGACAATTAATTTTTTAACAGTTACTCAAAAAATGAGATGAAAGCGATACTATTTAATTTTGCTAAAACGTGACCTGACTTAAATGTTGGGACTTATTATCGCAGCTGTTTTGCAGTAAAATTTAAAATATTCCGAACGAAATTAGCTACCAAATACAAAATGTAGGTCCATTCAGACATCAGCACGTTTCGGATACGTATATTGACCAGTAGTATGATAAAGTTTAGCTTCTAAGCTTCTAAATTTTCGCACTCGTCCGAGTGCGAAAATTCAGCCAAAGCGAAATAAAATTACACCACAGTAAAAGACTAAGATAACATTTTTGTTTCGTTGGTTGCTCCTGAAAAAAGGAAATAATTATCACACTTTAAGACATTTATTGTCTGAGATTAAACTGTTTTTTTTGGTCGGGACTGCACTTCTAATGCTGTGAAGGCCAATTCTATCGACCAAGAAATTTCCGACAATGTTAAATTTGTGTGTTCAATTTAAACCTGGTCTTGAATAGAAAAAACAGGACAACTCAATTATGATTAAGCGATGACTAGTTTACTGTTGATATTTTGTGTCCATGTACACCCACTAAAACAACAATGAGTATATTATATTCTGAGATTATTTCACAAAATGGAAAATGGTAAAACTATATGCATTCGGAGTCATAGATTAAACAGATTGTACAGTTGATTACAGCTTGGTCACTATTTGTGCCTTCAGTATATGTTTCCATTACAGCTCTTCACAGACAAAGGTTGTAATTTTCAGTCATGGTTATTTATTTTCTGCAATGTGTTTTACGCATACTATTATTAGTTAAACAAAAAATTGTCCGTATAGCACAAAATCTGATGGCATGATTGAACGCCGTAACTGATATTTCATTCTGATGCTGACTAAGTTTGTTTCTTCTGAAGAATTTTTTAGAGATAAGGATGATCATCTTTCTCATATATCATAAATAAAGTGCTTTTTTATCGTTTCACGAAGCATAGAAGTTCTGCTTGTTCCCTCATTTTTGATGCTATGTCGTTAGCCTGAGTATGCGAATGATCTCTTGACCTCCCCCAGAAGAGCATATAATCGAATGCGAAAAGAACATTAGTATGTTAAAAGTTTTAGTGTACTATCATTGAATCAGAGAATACAACGTAGTGATTTGGTTTGGTGAAAGTATCTTAACAGCTATTATGTTAAGGCCCATTTAGTTCCGAAATAGTTAAACTATTCAACTATCAACAAACACCTACTAGTCATTTTGATTATTCCGTAAGATAGCAATATACCGAAAGTAAATGATGAAATTTAACAACAGCAACAAAGTCATTTTCATTTTGATTAAATCGAAAACAAAATGACCCGGTTTGATCGCACAACGTCTCCGGAACAAAATTAAAATACTTGCAGCACATATACAATCCTAATTATGAGTTAACATCCAGCAATTTTCCCTGTTATAGTGTTTAATGGCGATATAATGCTTTTAAAAACAAACAGATATCCCATATAACGCAATTTTATCCGGAAAATATTAGACGAGAGTTTGTGACAAATAATTTTTATGACACTCTTAAGTCTGGTAGAGTCCGATTTCTACTTTTTTCCATTTTGAGACAAATAGATATTTAGGGGAAAAAGAAATGCTCCTTTAGCTGGGTAATGCTCACATTTCATTCTTTATTTTAATGTTTAATTAGTATCAAAATAAAAAGTAAATTATTATAAACACTGTTAAAATTATTTGTGGTCCTATATTGTAAAAAGCACACATCTCACAAGGTAAACTCACCTTAACAGGTAGAATGTATGCATCAGTTTATTGAAGATCATATTTGCATGTGAACATACAAGCTGATCAATCTATTGAACTACAATAATGTTGTTGAATATTGAAATAATGCTGACATGAAAATATAACTTCAAGAAATTAATGAAGACTGACTTACTTTACAATTTCAGGCCTTGCCATTATATCAGCATAAACGTTTGCTGTATCGCTTTAAAATCAAAACATAATTATCATTACATCCAAAGAGAAACACATAAAAAGATCAAAAATGTTGCTTGTTTACGATAAACTATTATGAAATAATGTTTTCCAATATATTAATATTAAAACTGAAGAGCGTAATAGTACTTAAGCTTACACACTGACTTCTTCAGCAGACAGTGATATTGTAATTGCACATACTTAACATATTGCAAAATTTAGAATCGGTTTTGAACCAAAACATGATACAATTTCTACTATGTTTTGGTAGGTTCAGATGCACGATGCATTTCTAACTCGAGTTCTTTCACAACTACTAAATTATCCATACTCTAAACATCTTGTCTTCCAGTCATACAAACATTACTAATTAGGTATTGCAAAAGGTTTTTTGAACCGCTGGCAAAATCTATGTTGGTCAATTAAAAACTCACGTGACGTTTTAAAGAAACTTAAATCAAATAATTTTATGTTGTTCTGTTGTTGATTTTTCTACTTTGTACACTTCACTCCCTCATAATTTAATAGGAGACAATCTCTTAGATGTGGTACCTCTATTTATAAACAAGTAATAGGCATCCCAATATGTACTACAAATGTGATTGTGCAACCCTTGTTACTGACCTGTTTTTTTACTGTTATGAAAGACACTTAATGTTATCTCTTTCTACCGAACATCAAGTTGACATTATTACAGTCATAAACAACACCTCGAGGTACCTTGGTGATTTATTTAATATAGGTAATAACCAGTTTCCATCATTATTTAATACAATTTATTCTTATGAACTACAACTTAATAAAGCTAACACTTAAAAAAACAAAAATAATTTTATTGATCTAAATCTTTCCATAGAAAATGGTTACATAACTACTAATATATACGATAAAAGAAGTGATTTTAGTTTTAATATAGTAAATTTTTAGCTTTTAGAAGATGATGTTCCTCGTGCAACATCTTACGGGGATTAAAAATGTATCTCACAGCTTGTTCGCTAACCCGTTTTGGCAAGTGTGAGGCTGGTGAACCATAGAACCTGGTTTAAAGCCCCAATATCAAAATTGTTGAGCTCAGGAAGGTTAATATGGGGAAATATGTTGGACAAACTGGGCGCCCTTTGAAAACACGTTTTAGTCAACACTGTTCGAAAATAAGAAACAATCATGAAATCAATACATTTTTATATAAACATTTCAAACGATCAGGCCACACTTTAAAACATGTTAATATTCAACCTGTTGAAAAAGTTATATTTGATACCAGTGCTTCTAGAGCATTTAAAATTAGAGCTAGACTTATATCGGAGCAAAAATGGATACAAAAACTCCAAACACCCTATCCACTTGGATTAAATGATAATATTTATCAAGAAGGCAACATTTCAAATAATCCTGATTTTGACATTTTTGATTTGCTAGAATTACGAAAACGAAAATCGAGGTCACACGGGATAAGGATTAATGGTAACATCAAAAGAAAATCACGTATTCATTGTTCTATTCATGACCTTCAAAATATTTTAAAACATTCTGGTAGACATGCTATGCTGTCGCGTTTAGCTTCTCTTTCTATTTCTAGTTTACAAAAAGTGGATAAGGAAGCCGATGATATTGTTATTAGAACTCATCCACTTTATGAAGTTGCAAGCCTTACTCAGTGTTACACTCGGCATATTCTTAGACCACACATTGACTTGGAATCTGATCACCAAAGACATTTTCTTAAAATTTCATTTTTAAATAAAGGCATAGATTTTATTGACCTTCCAAGTATCTTTAAAGATAAAACTGTTGAATCGGCTATACCTAATTATTTCAAGAATACTGAAACACCCATCGTTTGTTATAAATATAACAAGCCTATTAGAAACACAATTTTCAATTACAACAAAATTACCTCGGATTTACAGATTGTTGAAAACACACCATCATCTTGAGACTGTTCTAATTCAAAATTTTGCTATCAACCTGCCGGTCATATCGTTACAGGGGATCTAAATGTTATCAAAGACTTTAGAATCCGCAATTTAATTTCAAAAGGTCCAAAATACAGAATTCCATCGGACATCGACTTTAATACCTGTCGTGCGGAAATTGCAGAGTCTTTAAACTCTTTTTGCAATAAATGGTGTAAACGAGAACATGCTGAGCCTAATGCTCTTTCAAACTGGAAAAAAACAAATATTCAAAATAATTGACACTCGTATATCCTTCTATAAAAGAAACATAGCTTTACTACCACCTCGACCTCGTTTTAACTTTCGTCATTTGAAAAAGGGTATTCAAGATTTTCACAACAAATTTGTTTTAACACCTGCTGATAAGGCTTCAAATAATGTTATTATAGTGTGACGTATACACTATATAAATGTTCAAACTGAAGAGCTTAATAGCACTAATGCTTATACACTGACTTCTTCATCTGAGAGTGATATTGTTACTGCACACACTCTACAAATTACTAAATTTAGAATCAGTGTTGAGCCGAAACAAGACAAAGTACCTACTATGTATTGGTTGCCTAAAATGCACAAAACACCGTACAAAGCAAGATTTATCGCTAACTCTAGTTCTTGTACAACTACAAAGTTATCCGTGCTCTTAACATCTTGTCTTACAGCTATAAAAGAACATGTAATTAGGTATTGCGAAAAAGTTTTTGAAACTACTGGCAAAAATTTATTTTGGTCTATAAAAAATTCAAATGACGTTTTGAAGAAACTTAAATCAAATAATTTTCAGGCGTTCTGTTTGTCTACATATGATTTTTCTACCTTGTATACTTCTCTCCCTCATAATTTAATAAGAGACAAGCTAACCAGTCTCATTGAAAAAACTTTTGCTAGAGAAAATAAAACATTTATTGCTTGTAATGAACATAGGGCATTCTTTACAGATGGTTCTTATGATAATTATACTTCATGGACCTGTCAAGACCTTATACAGGCGCTCACATTTTTATTGGATAATATTTATTTGAGATTTGGTACCTCTATTTATAAACAAGTAATAGGCATTCCAATGGGTACTAATTGTGCACCCCTTGTTGCTGATCTGTTTTTATACTGTTATGAAAGAGATTTTATGTTATCTCTTTCTACCGAACATCAAGATGATATTATTACAGCTTTTAACAACACATCGAGGTACCTTGATGATTTATTAAATATAGATAATAACCATTTTCCATCACTGGTTAATAAGATTTATCCTAAAGAACTACAGCTTAATAAAGCGAACACTTCAGAAAAGCAAGCAAACTTTCTTGATTTAAATCTATCCATTGACAATGGTTACGTCACTACTAAAATTTATGATAAAAGAGATGATTTTAATTTTAATATAGTAAATTTTCCGTTTCTAGACGGCGATGTTCCTCGTGCGACTTCTTACGGGGTTTATATCTCACAGCTTGTTCGCTTTTCAAGAGCTTGCAACGATGTGAATGATTTCAATGAACGTAATCTTTGCATTACAGAAAAACTTTTAAAACAAGGTTATCGGTATCACAAATTAAGGAAAACCTTTTGCAAGTTTTATCGCCGATATCCAGATCTAATTCATAAATACAGGTGCAGTTTAAAATCACTATTGCAACAAGGTATTTCACAGCCAGTTTTTTATGGAGATTTAATTTATAAACTTAAGAAGATAAAAGGCGATGTTAATTTCTCCCGGTTATTCGTAAAAACCATCTGTAAATTTAAAAAGAAAGGTTACCAACATGATATTTTACAGCGCTCTGCAGGCCTGGTGATTAACCCATCTACAGTTGATCATTATGCTTACCTCTTTGGTTGCACGACGGTGGCAGGGGTTTAAGAGTTTATGAAAGTTTTTGGGGAAATCTTTTCTAAAAAGAACCTAGAAGCTCGATTTGTTTCTTTTATCCCTGTCATCGTGTTCTTGCTGATTTTACTCCAGGTGCTCTGGTCTCTGTAAGATCATTGAGTACCCGCCCTTTGGCTTTGCAATGCTATTAAATTCTTATGTTTATATGTTTGTATGCTTTTGCATGCAACATTGTTGAGCTGGTGGGTGGGTTGGAGTTATTTCACCAAGACAATTTGTACTTGTTTTGTGATACGAGAACCTGTTGGGGCAAGTGTGAGGTTGGTGCACCCTAGAACATGGTTTAAACCCCCAGTGGCGATTTGTTTTGCCACTGGCCGTTCCAAGGCGGTAACCCCTCCGGTTCTCACTTCCGTTATTTGTTTGTGGCGTCCAGTTTGAAACTGATTTTTGTAATACCATGCTCTCTTTTCCTCTCTACTTTTTGGCTGTGTGGGGAGGCTGTGTATGTTGGATGTGGCCATTCCTGATATGCATATTTCATTTTTTGTATAAGAACCTAGAAGCTCGAGTTGTTTCCATGTAATGTTTTTATTCTATTTCGTTTAGTTCCGTCTATTGTTTTCTCGTTTAGGGCAAACCTATTCTTTTATCAGGCTACCATACGCCGCTGAACATGAAATGGTATTAATCTGAAAATATTGCACTGAAGGCCCCATGTTCACCGCCATAAGCATACCATCGTTTGAGATGGATCAAAATTGTACAGTTTATTGGTGTAAATGTTGAGTTGCGCTCAACCCGGGGCTAGGCAGCGTGGGCAGTAATATGCCTTTCCATTACTGTCCATTTACAGGCTCAATCAAACCGAGCCTTCAAACCGAAAGTAGAAACCCGGAAATAAGTTTTCCTTAAATTTCTTAAAAACCCTAACATTATTTTGACGAATTGGCACTAACCGTTGTGGACCAGCATATATTTATTTCGGGTATGGGTTGCTTTGGTATATTGCCAATGAATTTCAGAGTTCTCATGCAAATGGTGTTTCTCTTGTTTTAGTATGTTCTTGGTAATTAGATAATGAATAAGACTAAATTGAACTTGCAAATATTAACTACGTCCTTAGCTAAATACATTTCTGATACGGCCATTCCTGATATGCTTATTTTACTTATTTTACTAAAATCTAGGTGGAAATAAGTATTTCCCCCAAAATCGATTATTGAAATTCTAGCCAGTTTTCGCCATTTGCAATGTTGACGACTACTTAATGTCAGGTATATAAAGTTTATAAAATTTTATAATAAAACATGCTTTGCCCTTAAAACGAATGAACAACTTAATGGAGTCTTTCATGAACCTGATTAATATTTTTCGAATCGTCACAACATATTGCCGATAAGCACAGATCAGGTCAAGATTTTAATAAATATTGTGAATTAAATGAATTGACGTGCATACTGGATTTTTGATTTAAAGCTCGAATTTGTTTTAGGAGATATGTAAAACTACCAAGTTTGTTAGCATTTTAATGTACACTGTGTGGGAACAAGTTTATTAAATTTAAAATATATTTCTATACGTTAAATTGCCTAGATTCTTTATTCATTTCACTGTTTGACCACCTCAATGTTCTGAAGCATAATTTATAATGCCGGTTTCTTTTGCGAGGACTGGGAACTTCTTTTTCTACGGATGATGCCAGAGATAAATTAATATTATTATTATTATTAGATTATTATTACTGTCTGATTAAAACTTGTTGACATGGATAAGATTCACATAAAATGACTTTAAATGAGATCAGTTATTATATATATAACATGTATCACATAGGGAAGCATAATATCTCACATATTGTTGCCATGTTAAATAAATGAACAACGAAGATGACACAACAAAGGGTAAAAAAATATATCACTCATTTCCATTGTGGTCCTCAAATATAATGTTAAAGTTTACAATCACAAACACAAGTAAACTGAGCATAGGTAAATTTAATTGTTAAAAGTTTGCAGAAAATTCTAGCAATATACAATTTGTTATTAATATCAAAGGGTATATATCACATGACTCCAACATAGAGGAACAGTTTATATTTAAAATACATTATATTAAAACTCTGTAAACATTTGTTTCCTAACAGCTAATTTAAAATCTGCAAGTTTGTTGATATTTTTGACAGCAGACGATATATTGTTCCAGAATTTGCATCCAATATATGAAAATGTTTTCATGCCAAAACCTTTAACTTTGGAAATTGAATAACGACCATTTTCGCTAAATCTGGTATTGTCTAAATGAACAAAATCAGCTGGTATAAAATGTTCCTTTAAGTATTCTGGAGAATTATTATGATAAACTTTATAAACATGACTAAGTGTAATACAATCGGCTCTTTCTGAACAGGTAGCCAGTTAAGTCACATCTAAACGAGTTCTAGAATCCAAATTTAAAACAACCTCATGCATATAAATAATATAATTTGTAGTCTATCTTTACAATTTTTTAGATACTATGGAACCAGAAAGACAAGCATAGTCGAAATGACAAACAATGAAACTAGGAGTTTGTTTTCTTGTATGCAAGGTTAAGAAAGATTTCTTCCTGTATAAAATGTCAATATTGATTTGGCTTTTTAAATATTTTATTTACCATGGATTCACAAGAAAGATGTTGATCAAGAGTTGCAACTAAGTATTTCACAGAGTTAGTGAATTCGATTTAGTTCCATTACAAGAGATGCCCAAATCTGAGCCAGTTTTCAAATAAGATTTTCAGCCAAACAATATGGATTCATTTTTGCCAAGCTGAAGGGATTATTTTTCATCTACTAACAAATGAGTAACCAACTCAAATGTTTTAATTGTAGTTTTGCGCATGCGTGAGAATATGGCGAGAAGTTTGAAATTTCGGCTGTCATAAAAATGAATGGAATATACTGCTAAATAAAAGTTTTTTTGGGGACTTTTTGGAGTGAAAGTGTCGGTGTATTTCTATTTTCATGGTTTGTGATAAATCCAAATGACTAATAAGAGAAATAAACAGAAAAAACGGAAATTATCTTCACCTGGATATGATAATAGTTTACCTGTGAAAAGGACTCCCATGAATGACCAGGACAATCGGTCAAGTATTATAAATCCATTGATTTCAAATTCTGGATATATACAGCCTTTGAATATGTCCAATATGTCTACCATGAGTGGATATCAGACGCCTACAGGTACATTCTTCACCCCGTCACAGCAAATGTATGAGTAACCCAAATATACCTGGTATGATATTTCCCTCACCGAATCAGTCCCACCAGTCTCAGCAACCTGCTAGTATGAACATCCAGCAAGCACTTTTCGACCGGTTAGACTCTATGGACAAGAGGCTAGGTAGACTCGATTCCATGGATAAACGGTTAGATAAACTGGACAAAAACAATTGATAACTGTTTCACAGAAAATGTCTTCAATGGACAGCCGAATATCTGCTTTAGAAACATCATCTATTGAGATTAGCCAGCGATTGTCTGATATTGAGAACAGTCGATCTCATGACTCTCAAGCATGTGATGACATCCTCAAAAAGCAGTCTGAAATAGATCAGCAGCTGAAGTCTGAACAGCGCAAGTTGGAACAGCTTCAACGTGAGTGCCACCTCGTACGTTCAGTTAAGGAGGATATCATTGATCTGCAATCGAGGTCAATGAGGGATAACCTTTTATTCTTTGGCCATGGCGAATGTGCGACCCCTGACGAAAGACGTGCAGAGGATTGTGTTAAAACAGTGCTTGATTTCTGTGAAAAATATCTGAAAATTGATAATGCCCATACTTATATAAAAATTGAGCGTGCTCATCGAATTGGTGCTTTTGATCGTGCTAAAACACGCCCCATTGTTGTGAAATTTAACCACTACCCTGACAAAATATTGGTGAAGAGTAGAGCTTATGAACATCTGAAAAATGAGGGAGCATTTTGAGTAGCCGAACAGTTTCCCAAGGTCATTCAGCACCGTCGCAGAGTTCTTGGTGACGTCATGAAGAAAGCGCGTGATGATGGTAAACGAGTCACGCTTTCTTATGATAAACTCTACATAAACGGCAAAATGTTTACTGTTGACAATATTGATACCATAGGTTATAGTTTGGGAAATTGCCCTAAACAAGTGTCATTTCTACTCTGGAATGTCCAGGGTTTACGAAATAAGTTAAACGATGTTGACTTTGTAAAATATATCAGTGACTTTGACTTATTGTTTTTTACTGAAACTTGGAGTTCTGAACATTCAAACATATGTTTAAATGGCTATGAATACTTTAATTGCCCCAGGCCTAAATTTAACAAAAAAGCGAAACGCGAAAGCGGGGGAGTAATTGTCTATTATAAAACATTCTTAGCTAAATATATTCATTTAATTCATTCCAATGAAAAGCGAATTATTTGGATTTAACTATCTAAAGATTTCATGAAATCACGTTACGATTTGTATTTTTGCATTTGTTATGTACCACCAGAAGATTCGAAATTGTACAGAAATATTAATTCCCCACTATTTGATTTTGACTTTTTTGATCAGTTGTCAGCTGATATTAGGAAATATGATGACCTAGGTATTGTTTACTTACTCGGTGACCACAACTCTCGCACGGGCACGCACGAAGATTTTGTTACAAATATTAGGTTAGATCGCTTTGTTGATTTACCGCTACAAAGCGAAATACCTACAAATCTACCGTTACGATGTAATGATGACAAAATTGTGAATACATTTGGTCTTAATTTACTGAATTTATGCAAAGAAAGCGATCTTTTGATTGTTAACGGTCGCCTTGAAAGTGGACAATGCACTTTTCACACTTTACATAGAAATAAACCGGTAGCCAGTACAGTTGATTATTTACTGAAAAGTTGTATTGGATTTTCGTACTTAAATGATTGTAATGTTTTAGATTTGAACGAATTTTCTGACCACTGTCCAATAGAATTTACTATGTCGTGCAATAACGTACCAGCTATATCTCAATCAGATTCTATTAACAAAATTGTCTGGGATACATCAATGAAAGATGAATTTTTGGAAACGCTTAATGGGAGACGTGATTCTTTTGATGATGTAATAAACAAACTTACCTCACGTGAATATAATATTGATGAATGTATAAACAGTTTTTCGAACATTGTTCAAGACATATCTATGCGATGTTTCGGTAAAATATATACAATAAAAATAATCAGCAAAAAAATAAAGCTGACTGGTTTAATCAAGATTGCAGAAATGCTAAAAATGCCTTTCTAGAGGCGAAACGTAAATTGTCTACTGAAAATTCAATAACAAATCGAATACATTTTCTTAATAGCAGATCTGAATTTTCTAAAGTAAAACGAAAAGCAAAAAATATGTTTAATTCCAAAGAAAAACACAAACTATCGATACTTAGTGAAACATCACCGCGAAAATTTTGGAAATATTTAATTTATATAAATTTCGAAAGTCTACACATAATTATTCTACTGATGATTTAAATATTGAAGATTTTGCCAAACATTTTTCTGCTAATGCAAACAGTGTATCAGATCAAAATAGAATACACGTTTTTAATAATGAACACATTGAAAATGTGAATATCGATCGGTTAGACTGCGCACTTATTGTTGGAGAAATTAAAAAAACTATATCTTCATTGAAAAGAAATAAAAGCAGTGATTATAAAAATAATGTTGCTGATTTCTTTATCGACTCAAATGATTTCATTGCTCCATATTTATGCACTCTATTTAATCATATTTTTGATAATGGTATATATCCAGAGTCATGGGCTAAAGGTGTTAAAGTTCCAATATACAAAAAGGGAGATAAAAATAACTGTTCTAATTACAGGGGTATTACTCTTGTTAATATTATGGCTAAAATATTTTCACTTCTTTTACGTAACAGATTAAATAAATGGTGCGAGGATGAAGCTGTTTTTAATTCCTCCCAGTTTGGATTCAGAGATGGTCATTCTACATTTGATGCGATTTTTGTTCTTCATTCAATTATTCAATAGGTATTATCAAAAAAAGCTAGACTATGGTGTATTTTTGTCGACTATAAGCGTGCATTTGATACTGTTGATCGCGATGCATTATGGGAAAAACTTATTAAAAGTGGAATTCGCTGCAAGATGTTAAATATGGTTAAATCTATATATAGAAGTGTTCAACCTTGTGTTCTACTATCACACACTATGTCAGACTTTTTTGACGTTACAATTGGACAAAAACAAGGTTAGCCGTTATCACCGATCCTATTTATTCTTTTTGTAAATGATATTTTAAAAACCATTGATTTTAATCAGATGACGGAAACTGATTTAGAACTTCTTAACAAGTATCTCATCCTGTTTGCTGATGATATTGTTTTGTTCACTACAAACCCAAATAGTTTACAAGCTCAAATAGATATTCTTTTACTATATTCAATAAAATGGGGTCTTGAAATTAATGTAGAAAACATTAACAAATTAGTAGTTAACAAATCTTTGTTAAACTATTCCCGTCACTAAACACAGATGTGGCAAGAAAATCGGCCGAAAGGTTAACAATAATTTGTTAACATCTCTGTTCGCTGTTACTGAATCTACCGTCAGTCATAGGAGTTTAACAAATCTTTGTTAAAGCTTGTACTATTCTCTGCACAGAGATGTGGAAAGAAAATCGACCGAACTGTTAACAAAAATTTGTTAACATCTCCATTCGCTGTCACTGAATCTACCGTCAGTAATAGGAGTTTAACAAATCTTTGTTAAAGCTTATACTTTTCTCCTTGACAAAGATGCAGAAAGAAAATAGGCCGAATTGTTAACAATAATTTGTTAACATCTCTGTTCGCTGTAACTGAATCTACCGTCAGTCAGATTTCAGAACATAACAAATATTTGTTAACGATTATATGAGAATCGTCAGTTGGTAAAAATATTCAATGGGCATCGGCTGGTTATCCATGTTTTAACAATATTTGTAAAGATGTTTATTTTTTTTTAAAAATAATCAGTCTGATTTCAAAAAAAACCGAATCTTTTATATAAAAATAAGCATACATTGGTGTTTTTAGTTTTAAAAGATGAGGAATGAACATCAAAGTGATGCATAATTCCCGTCAACATATTTGTCAAAAAAGCTAAACTACTGAGTGAATAAATCTTGAAAAAAAATAGACTCGGCATTTATAGAAACCATTATTAATTTAACCGGTTTTAATCCTTTGCAAATATACTGTGTTTAATGTGTTTTGCTGATGATCATACATATTCAAGAAAGATATAAAATAAATTATATTTTTCGCTAATCAAACTCCGGAACATATCAGTAATTCAGTAATTGTATCATACATGTATCTTAATCAAATCAAGTCCCCAAGAACAAAATAAAATTAGCTAGTAAAATTATATATTAATTTTAATTAACAACATTTTATTCAGTACTTTTCAAATAATTATTTTACTTACATAGTTAAAAAAAAACATAAAATACGCTAGAAAGATAATCAAGATTCAAATTTACAAACAAGATGTGGTTTAGTCTTTCTGATTTAAAAAAAGCAGTTAGTTATTGATTGTCTCCACTTTAATCAATGATACTATATTCCCTTGAAACGGACATTCACAACAACAACAAAACAATAATAAATGTACTAATAATAATGCATCCGTTTTTATTATAACATGTATCATGGCTATCTTCATCATATCATCATAATAATTTGTCATACAACGAAATTGCTTATCACGTGATTAAAACTTAGTTGTGGCTATCTCGTTAAGAATGAATGACCCTTTCTGGCGCGGATTGACCCACAACATTTAGGAGTGGGCATGCGGATTGAACCAGATATAACGATCTAGACTTATAAACGATTTGAACCAATACCGGCGATGTTCAGCAAATAACACTCGTCAACCGTAACCGCGTAGTCATCTTTTATCTAAGTTACTGTATGTCCGTAAGACAAGAATTTACTTTGTTTTCCATGATGACTGATCCACATGATAAAATCAGACTTAGAACGGTCTCATAATTTTTTTGTGATTATTATATTGTTATTCAAATAATTAGAAAGTTACTTACATTCAAATTGTTTTCCTTCCACCAACATTTTTCCGTTCTTTGGTTAGCGTTTCCATTTCATCTGAGAAAATATTGAGATACGTTTTCATTGTCTTAACACAGCACGTGGTCATCGGTTCCTCTTTACTCCTCAAGTTATTGATATCACGCATAATACATGACTATTTGAGTTACTGTTCTGTTCTTTTCCTTTCCCAATAAGACTAAACATGTTTGCACAATGTATTAAAAGTTCATTATTACATGTACAAGCGAGTGTTCAATTTCCTTTCATAAAAAAAATTAGTTGTCTTATTGGCATGTTTACTCATCCTTTCACTTTAACCATGAACCTTAATTTGTTATCTTTACCCCCAGACATCTGGAGTTCATTTACCATGAAATCTCCAATCAATATTAGAGCCGCATGATTGACCTATACATTCCCGCCAGGTCATTTCTATTCACACGTGGTCTTTAGAGTATTAAGGTTAATGTCCATCCGATGCATAATGATAAAGAATTTTACAGAACCATTTTCTCAATACATTTAATCGTAGTTATTATTAAAGCACTAAATAATATTCCTCGGTAAACTTTATTTTAGTAAATGCAACTTTTACCCATTTAAAAAAAATTAAAAGGCTCGTTTTTCAATTAACTTGATCCAATCCGTTGTTTGTTGTATGCATTTCTATCTCGTACTTTAATAGTAATATAGTGATAAAATAACATACGAAAGTTTTAAAATAATAAATGAAGCTTAAGTTTAAGAGTAAACCAGTGCATACCTCGTCTTATCAGTATCAATTAGTGATAAAATAACATACGAAAGTTTTAAAATAATAAATGAAGCTTAAGTTTAAGAGTAAACCAGTGCATACCTCGTCTTATCAGTATCAATTAGCGCTGCAGATATTTGTTCTTCCTGAAATATTATTAAATGTTTCATACGGATATTTAAACCAAAAAAAATAGTCTTATCTATGCAAATCAATTTAATAATAATTACTTTTTATTAAGTCTTTATTCTGAGAATATTAGTCCGTATTTTTTTGAAGAATAACGTATAAAATTGAAACTAATTAATTTATTAACATTTTTTCTTTACAAATGTAACCCTTTCCTCCATATAATTGCCTTTATGGAATCAGTTCACTTTGTAGATCCAGATCAGACAGCACATCCATGTCGGCTGATCTGGATCTACTACAATGGTCGCATATGCGTAAAACAATGCGTATTTATGAAGGAAAGAGTTAAAATGGTTTGTTTACCAGGAACACAACCTTTGGTTTGTAGTCGCCGCAAATGATATTTTCAGGAAGCAAGAAAGCCTGGCATCCGTCTTGATGGTTCTATTTAAATAAAATTTAAAAAAAACAACATAATTATTTTTTTCATTTCTTAGTATCATTTTCTAATTTCTGTCAATCCATCTATTTTCTGAGAGATAATGGAAGGTAAACAGAGAATAATCAACTGACTGTCAGAGTTAGTTTTCTTGGTATAATTTTTGGATGATAGACGAACTTGTCACAGAACATAGGGACGGGACCCAGTCTTGAAGCAATGGTCATTGTATATTTTCTCTGAAAATATGACCTTTTGAACTTAAAGCAATCTAACACGAGGAACATTGTTCAGTGGCACAGTGATTCATATCCTTGTAAGCTGAGAGCGGGAAACTGCTTTATAAATTAGGTTAAACTTCGAAAGTCTAGGAATACCGTAGTTTTATTGCATCTCGTCGTCAAGTTCTTATAGAAACACAAACTTCATGAAGCTAGTCTGATAACTTCACGCTCCCAGGCTTCCAGGCATACAGGTTGCAAACTTCACAAACATATCATTGGTGCATTTTCGACATTTTAATTAGAGAAAACAAAAAATAATATTTCGCTGCATTCTTAATGCGCAATTTCATGTAAAATTAACAATGTAAAAATATACTTTAATTTGTAAATTCTGCCGTTCAATATTAGTTCTTTAATTTGATTCACTGAACAATCTGTAATATGACTTTGAAAACATATGAAATCTGAAATCTGATCACAGTGGCTCAAATGCATTGATGCTAGCTTTGTATGTTCTGAGTTGAACAGTTGTCGGATGAAAACGCATTCGGCCGGGCTGAATTTGAGAATAATTTGGGGGTGAGGAATTTCAATGTCAAATGTCATTGCAGGAAATATTTTGCAGGTTCTCAAATATGTACGATTTCTACCAAATTTGCATTGGAAAATCAGGACTCGGGGTGACTTTAAATGCCTGTGTAGATCAAATGACTGGTTCTGTGGAACAGTTGGTTGTGGTTTGTTAAACGCTAGACCCCTGCAACACAGAAAGTACAACAACATAATTTTAGCTGTGCAAAGTTTTTATTTTCGGTCAATGTAAGCTTGCACGGGGTCCCAGACTCTGGCGGAATCCTCGGAAACTGTCCCCTGCGCCCTTAAGGCAAAACTGAATATTTTTATTCTGCGAAAGTTGACTTTGAAAACATATGAAATGTGAAATCTGATCACAGTGGCTCAAATGCATTGATGCTAGCTTTGTATGTTCTGAGTTGAACAGTTGTCGGATGAAAACGCATTCGGCCGGGCTGAATTTGAGAATAATTTGGGGGTGAGGTATTTCAATGTCAAATGTCATTGCAGGAAATATTTTGCAGGTTCTCAAATATGTACGATTTCGGCCAAATTTGCATTGGAAAATCAGGACTCGGGGTGACTTTAAATGCCTGTGTTGATCAAATGACTGGTTCTGTGGAACAGTTGGTTGTGGTTTGTAAAAAGCTAGACACCTGCAACACAGAAAGTACAACAACATAATTTTAGCTGTGCAAAGTTTTTATTTTCCGTCAATGTAAGTTTGCACGGGGTCCCAGACTCTGGCGGAATCCTCGGAAACTGTCCCCTGCGCCCTTAAGGTAAAACTGAATATTTTTATTCTGCGAAAGTTGACTTTGAAAACATGGAATTTTAATGTCTGGACTCGGTTTGAAAAAGAATCAGTGAGTTTTCATTGTTTTGAAAGGGATATAGTGCACTTGGTGACTTGTGAAAGGGATATAGTGCACTTGTGCCCAGGAGGGTAATTTTCTTGTTATGTTCCTTTGCTAATGTACATATGTCAAACTAGCGCTATTGACCGTGGTTGGCTTGCAATACATGCTTAGATTTGTTTGTTGAGTCAGAAATAGATGAAATTCAGAAAAGAAGAGCTTTTTATGCAATTTGACGGTAAGACAAAAAATCTTAAAGGGGCAGGGGATAGTTTCGCACTTTGGTCCCGGTCGATTTTCTAAGTATTTGGGGTAGCCGTGAATAAAATGCATTAAAATCATTGTTTGAATTAAAGATGGCATATTCTTTTATAATATTGTATAGTATATGAAATGTGAAATCTGATCACAGTGGCTCAAATGCTTTGATGCTAGCTTTGTATGTTCTGAGTTGAACAGTTGTCGGATGAAAACGCATTCGGCCGGGCTGAATTTGAGAATAATTTGGGGGTGAGGTATTTCAATGTCAAATGCTGAAAAATCGAGACGGATGGAAGACACTTTCCAGCTGATTGGGAGATTAGGGACACATAAAATACTAGCATGAAAGGGGTTTTATTTGAAAAGTCATTGCAGGAAATATTTTGCAGGTTCTCAAATATGTACGATTTCGGCCAAATTTGCATTGGAAAATCAGGACTCGGGGTGACTTTAAATGCCTGTGTAGATCAAATGACTGGTTCTGTGAAACAGTTGGTTGTGGTTTGTTATACGCTAGACCCCTGCAACACAGAAAGTACAACAACATAATTTTAGCTGTGCAAATTTTTTATTTTCGGTCAATGTAAGCTTGCACGGGGTCCCAGACTCTGGCGGAATCCTCCGGAACTGTCCCCTGCGCCCTTAAGGTAAAACTGAATATTTTTATTCTGCGAAAGTTGACTTTGAAAACATGGAAATTTAATGTCTGGACTCGGTTTGAATAAGAATCAGTGAGTTTTCATTGTTTTGAAAGGGATATAGTGCACTTGGTGACTTGTGAAAGGGATATAGTGCACTTGTGCCCAGGAGGGTAATTTTCTTGTTAATTTCCTTTGCTAATGTACATATGTCAAACTAGCGCTATTGACCGTGGTTGGCTTGCAATACATGCTAAGAGTTGTTTGTTGAGTCAGGAATAGACGAAATTCAGAAAAGAAGAGCTTTTTATGCAATTTGAGGGTAAGACAAAAAATCTTAAAGGGGCGGGGGATAGTTTCGCACTTTGGTCCCGGTCGGTTTTCTAAGTATTTGGGGTAGCCGTGAATAAAATGCATTAAAATCATTGTTTGAATTAAAGATGGCATATTCTTTTATAATATTGTATAGTATATGAAATGTGAAATCTGATCACAGTGGCTCAAATGCATTGATGCTAGCTTTGTATGTTCTGAGTTGAACAGTTGTCGGATGAAAACGCATTCGGCCGGGCTGAATTTGAGAATAATTTGGGGGTGAGGTATTTCAATGTCAAATGTCATTGCAGGAAATATTTTGCAGG
Source organism: Corbicula japonica (assembly GCA_038501625.1). Taxonomy (NCBI): domain Eukaryota; kingdom Metazoa; phylum Mollusca; class Bivalvia; order Venerida; family Cyrenidae; genus Corbicula; species Corbicula japonica. The sequence continues at coordinate 9,938 of JAZAYU010001263.1, read as the reverse complement.
TTCTCAAATATGTACGATTTCGGCCAAATTTGCATTGGAAAATCAGGACTCGGGGTGACTTTAAATGCCTGTGTAGATCAAATGACTGGTTCTGTGGAACAGTTGGTTGTGGTTTGTAAAAAGCTAGACCCCTGCAACACAGAAAGTACAACAACATAATTTTAGCTGTGCAAAGTTTTTATTTTTGGTCAATGTAAGTTTGCACGGGGTCCCAGACTCTGGCGGAATCCTCGGAAACTGTCCCCTGCGCCCTTAAGGTAAAACTGAATATTTTTATTCTGCGAAAGTTTACTTTGAAAACATGGAATTTTAATGTCTGGACTCGGTTTGAAAAAGAATCAGTGAGTTTTCATTGTTTTGAAAGGGATATAGTGCACTTGGTGACTTGTGAAAGGGATATAGTGCACTTGTGCCCAGGAGGGTAATTTTATTTTTATGTTCCTTTGCTAATGTAAATATGTCAAACTAGCGCTATTGACCGTGGTTGGCTTGCAATACATGCTTAGATTTGTTTGTTGATTCAGGAATAGATGAAATTCAGAAAAGAAGAGCTTTTTATGCAATTTGACGGTAAGACAAAAAGTCTTAAAGGGGCAGGGGATAGTTTCGCACTTTGGTCCCGGTCGATTTTCTAAGTATTTGGGGTAGCCGTGAATAAAATGCATTAAAATCATTGTTTGAATTAAAGATGGCATATTCTTTTATAATATTGTATAGTATATGAAATGTGAAATCTGATTACAGTGGCTCAAATGCTTTGATGCTAGCTTTGTATGTTCTGAGTTGAACAGTTGTCGGATGAAAACGCATTCGGCCGGGCTGAATTTGAGAATAATTTGGGGGTGAGGTATTTCAATGTCAAATGCTGAAAAATCGAGACGGATGGAAGACACATTCCAGCTGATTGGGAGATTAGGGACACATAAAATTCTAGCATGAAGGGGGCTTTACTTGAAAAGTCATTGCAGGAAATATTTTGCAGGTTCTCAAATATGTACGATTTCTACCAAATTTGCATTGGAAAATCAGGACTCGGGGTGACTTTAAATGCCTGTGTAGATCAAATGACTGGTTCTGTGGAACAGTTGGTTGTGGTTTGTTAAACGCTAGACCCCTGCAACACAGAAAGTACAACAACATAATTTTAGCTGTGCAAAGTTTTTATTTTCGGTCAATGTAAGCTTGCACGGGGTCCCAGACTCTGGCGGAATCCTCGGAAACTGTCCCCTGCGCCCTTAAGGCAAAACTGAATATTTTTATTCTGCGAAAGTTGACTTTGAAAACATATGAAATGTGAAATCTGATCACAGTGGCTCAAATGCATTGATGCTAGCTTTGTATGTTCTGAGTTGAACAGTTGTCGGATGAAAACGCATTCGGCCGGGCTGAATTTGAGAATAATTTGGGGGTGAGGTATTTCAATGTCAAATGTCATTGCAGGAAATATTTTGCAGGTTCTCAAATATGTACGATTTCGGCCAAATTTGCATTGGAAAATCAGGACTCGGGGTGACTTTAAATGCCTGTGTAGATCAAATGACTGGTTCTGTGGAACAGTTGGTTGTGGTTTGTAAAAAGCTAGACACCTGCAACACAGAAAGTACAACAACATAATTTTAGCTGTGCAAAGTTTTTATTTTCGGTCAATGTAAGTTTGCACGGGGTCCCAGACTCTGGCGGAATCCTCGGAAACTGTCCCCTGCGCCCTTAAGGTAAAACTGAATATTTTTATTCTGCGAAAGTTGACTTTGAAAACATGGAATTTTAATGTCTGGACTCGGTTTGAAAAAGAATCAGTGAGTTTTCATTGTTTTGAAAGGGATATAGTGCACTTGGTGACTTGTGAAAGGGATATAGTGCACTTGTGCCCAGGAGGGTAATTTTCTTGTTATGTTCCTTTGCTAATGTACATATGTCAAACTAACGCTATTGACCGTGGTTGGCTTGCAATACATGCTTAGATTTGTTTGTTGAGTCAGGAATAGATGAAATTCAGAAAAGAAGAGCTTTTTATGCAATTTGACGGTAAGACAAAAAATCTTAAAGGGGCAGGGGATAGTTTCGCACTTTGGTCCCGGTCGATTTTCTAAGTATTTGGGGTAGCCGTGAATAAAATGCATTAAAATCATTGTTTGAATAAAAGATGGCATATTCTTTTATAATATTGTATAGTATATGTGAAATCTGATTACAGTGGCTCAAATGCTTTGATGCTAGCTTTGTATGTTCTGAGTTGAACAGTTGTCGGATGAAAACGCATTCGGCCGGGCTGAATTTGAGAATAATTTGGGGGTGAGGTATTTCAATGTCAAATGCTGAAAAATCGAGACGGATGGAAGACACTTTCCAGCTGATTGGGAGATTAGGGACACATAAAATACTAGCATGAAAGGGGTTTTATTTGAAAAGTCATTGCAGGAAATATTTTGCAGGTTCTCAAATATGTACGATTTCTACCAAATTTGCATTGGAAAATCAGGACTCGGGGTGACTTTAAATGCCTGTGTAGATCAAATGACTGGTTCTGTGGAACAGTTGGTTGTGGTTTGTTAAACGCTAGACACCTGCAACACAGAAAGTACAACAACATAATTTAAGCTGTGCAAAGTTTTAATTTTCGGTCAATGTAAGCTTGCACGGGGTCCCAGACTCTGGCGGAATCCTCGGAAACTGTCCCCTGCGCCCTTAAGGCAAAACTGAATATTTTTATTCTGCGAAAGTTGACTTTGAAAACACATGAAATGTGAAATCTGATCACAGTGGCTCAAATGCATTGATGCTAGCTTTGTATGTTCTGAGTTGAACAGTTGTCGGATGAAAACGCATTCGGCCGGGCTGAATTTGGGAATAATTTGGGGGTGAGGTATTTCAATGTCAAATGCTGAAAAATCGAGACGGATGGAAGACACTTTCCAGCTGATTGGGAGATTAGGGACACATAAAATACTAGCATGAAAGGGGTTTTATTTGAAAAGTCATTGCAGGAAATATTTTGCAGGTTCTCAAATATGTACGATTTCGGCCAAATTTGCATTGGAAAATCAGGACTCGGGGTGACTTTAAATGCCTGTGTAGATCAAATGACTGGTTCTGTGGAACAGTTGGTTGTGGTTTGTTAAACGCTAGACCCCTGCAACACAGAAAGTACAACAACATAATTTTAGCTTTGCAAAGTTTTTATTTTCGGTCAATGTAAGCTTGCACGGGGTCCCAGACTCTGGCGGAATCCTCGGAAACTGTCCCCAGCGCCCTTAAGGCAAAACTGAATATTTTTATTCTGCGAAAGTTGACTTTGAAAACATATGAAATGTGAAATCTGATCACAGTGGCTCAAATGCATTGATGCTAGCTTTGTATGTTCTGAGTTGAACAGTTGTCGGATGAAAACGCATTCGGCCGGGCTGAATTTGAGAATAATTTGGGGGTGAGGTATTTCAATGTCAAATGTCATTGCAGGAAATATTTTGCAGGTTCTCAAATATGTACGATTTCGGCCAAATTTGCATTGGAAAATCAGGACTCGGGGTGACTTTAAATGCCTGTGTAGATCAAATGACTGGTTCTGTGGAACAGTTGGTTGTGGTTTGTAAAAAGCTAGACACCTGCAACACAGAAAGTACAACAACATAATTTTAGCTGTGCAAAGTTTTTATTTTCGGTCAATGTAAGTTTGCACGGGGTCCCAGACTCTGGCGGAATCCTCGGAAACTGTCCCCTGCGCCCTTAAGGTAAAACTGAATATTTTTATTCTGCGAAAGTTGACTTTGAAAACATGGAATTTTAATGTCTGGACTCGGTTTGAAAAAGAATCAGTGAGTTTTCATTGTTTTGAAAGGGATATAGTGCACTTGGTGACTTGTGAAAGGGATATAGTGCACTTGTGCCCAGGAGGGTAATTTTCTTGTTATGTTCCTTTGCTTATGTACATATGTCAAACTAGCGCTATTGACCGTGGGTGGCTTGCAATACATGCTTAGATTTGTTTGTTGAGTCAGGAATAGATGAAATTCAGAAAAGAAGAGCTTTTTATGCAATTTGACGGTAAGACAAAAAATCTTAAAGGGGCAGGGGATAGTTTCGCACTTTGGTCCCGGTCGATTTTCTAAGTATTTGGGGTAGCCGTGAATAAAATGCATTAAAATCATTGTTTGAATAAAAGATGGCATATTCTTTTATAATATTGTATAGTATATGAAATGTGAAATCTGATTACAGTGGCTCAAATGCTTTGATGCTAGCTTTGTATGTTCTGAGTTGAACAGTTGTCGGATGAAAACGCATTCGGCCGGGCTGAATTTGAGAATAATTTGGGGGTGAGGTATTTCAATGTCAAATGCTGAAAAATCGAGACGGATGGAAGACACATTCCAGCTGATTGGGAGATTAGGGACACATAAAATACTAGCATGAAAGGGGTTTTATTTGAAAAGTCATTGCAGGAAATATTTTGCAGGTTCTCAAATATGTACGATTTCGGCCAAATTTGCATTGGAAAATCAGGACTCGGGGTGACTTTTAATGCCTGTGTAGATCAAATGACTGGTTCTGTGGAACAGTTGGTTGTAGTTTGTTAAACGCTAGAACCCTGCAACACAGAAAGTACAACAACATAATTTTAGCTGTGCAAAGTTTTTATTTTCGGTCAATGTAAGCTTGCACGGGGTCCCAGACTCTGGCGGAATCCTCGGAAACTGTCCCCTGCGCCCTTAAGGCAAAACTGAATATTTTTATTCGGCGAAAGTTGACTTTGAAAACATGGAAATTTAATGTCTGGACTCGGTTTAAATAAGAATCAGTGAGTTTTCATTGTTTTGAAATGGATATAGTGCACTTGGTGACTTGTGAAAGGGATATAGTGCACTTGTGCTCAGGAGGGTAATTTTCTTGTTATGTTCCTTTGCTTATGTACATATGTCAAACTAGCGCTATTGACCGTGGTTGGCTTGCAATACATGCTTAGATTTGTTTGTTGAGTCAGGAATAGATGCAATTCAGAAAAGAAGAGCTTTTTATGCAATTTGAGGGTAAGGCAAAAAATCTTAAAGGGGCAGGGGATAGTTTCGCACTTTGGTCCCGGTCGATTTTCTAAGTATTTGGGGTAGCCGTGAATAAAATGCATTAAAATCATTGTTTGAATTAAAGATGGCATATTCTTTTATAATATTGTATAGTATATGAAATGTGAAATCTGATCACAGTGGCTCAAATGCTTTGATGCTAGCTTTGTATGTTCTGAGTTGAACAGTTGTCGGATGAAAACGCATTCGGCCGGGCTGAATTTGAGAATAATTTGGGGGTGAGGTATTTCAACGTCAAATGCTGAAAAATCGAGACGGATGGAAGACACATTCCAGCTGATTGGGAGATTAGGGACACATAAAATACTAGCATGAAAGGGGTTTTATTTGAAAAGTCATTGCAGGAAATATTTTGCAGGTTCTCAAATATGTACGATTTCGGCCAAATTTGCATTGGAAAATCAGGACTCGGGGTGACTTTAAATGCCTGTGTAGATCAAATGACTGGTTCTGTGGAACAGTTGGATGTGGTTTGTAAAAAGCTAGACCCCTGCAGCACAGAAAGTACAACAAGACAATTTTAGCTGTGCAAAGTTTTTATTTTCGGTCAATGTAAGCTTGCACGGGGTCCCAGACTCTGGCGGAATCCTCTGAAATTGTCCCCTGCGCCCTTAAGGCAAAACTGAATATTTTTATTCTGCGAAAGTTGACTTTGAAAACATGGAAATTTAATGTCTGGACTCGGTTTGAATAAGAATCAGTGAGTTTACATTGTTTTGAAAGTGCACTTGGTGACTTGTGAAAGGGATATAGTGCACTTGTGCCCAGGAGGGTAATTTTCTTGTTATTTTCCTTTACTAATGTACATATGTCAAACTAGCGCTATTGACCGTGGATGGCTTGCAATACATGCTTAGAGTTGTTTGTTGAGTCAGGAATAGTTGAAATTCAGAAAAGAAGAGCTTTTTATGCAATTTGAGGGTAAGACAAAAAATCTTAAAGGGGCAGGGGATAGTTTCGCACTTTGGTCCCGGTCGATTTTCTAAGTATTTGGGGTAGCCGTGAATAAAATGCATTAAATCATTGTTTGAATTAAAGATGGCATATTCTTTTATAATATTTTATAATATATGAAATGTGAAATCTGATCACAGTGGCTCAAATGCATTGATGCTAGCTTTGTATGTTCTGAGTTGAACAGTTGTCTGATGAAAACGCATTCGGCCGGGCTGAGTTTGAGAATAATTTGGGGGTGAGGTATTTCAATGTCAAATGCTGAAAAATCGAGACGGATGGGAGACACTTTCCAGCTGACTGGGAGATTAGGGACACATAAAATACTAGCATGAAAGGGGTTTTATTTGAAAAGTCATTGCAGGAAATATTTTGCAGGTTCTCAAATATGTACGATTTCGGCCAAATTTGCATTGGAAAATCAGGACTCGGGGTGACTTTAAATGGCTGTGTAGATCAAATGACTGGTTCTGTGGAACAGTTGGTTGTGGTTTGTAAAAAGCTAGACCCCTGCAACACAGATAGTACAACAACACAATTTTAGCTGTGCAAAGTTTTTATTTTCGATCAATGTAAGCTTGCACGGGGTCCCAGACTCTGGCGGAATCCTCGGAAACTGTCCCCTGCGCCCTTAAGGCAAAACTGAATATTTTTATTCTGCGAAAGTTGACTTTGAAAACATGGAAATTTAATGTCTGGACTCGGTTTGAATAAGAATCAGTGAGTTTTCATTGTTTTGAAAGGGATATAGTGCACTTGGTGACTTGTGAAAGGGATATAGTGCACTTGTGCCCAGGAGGCTAATTTTCTTGTTATTTTCCTTTGTTAATGTACATATGTCAAACTAGCGCTATTGACCGTGGTTGGCTTGCAATACATGTTAAGAGTTGTTTGTTGAGTCAGGAATAGATGAAATTCAGAAAAGAAGAGCTTTTTATGCAATTTGAGGGTAAGACAAAAAATCTTAAAGGGCCAGGGGATAGTTTCGCACTTTGGTCCCGGTCGATTTTCTAAGTATTTGGGGTAGCCGTGAATAAAATGCATTAAAATCATTGTTTGAATTAAAGATGGCATATTCTTTTATAATATTGTATAGTATATGAAATGTGAAATCTGATCACAGTGGCTCAAATGCATTGATGCTAGCTTTGTATGTTCTGAGTTGAACAGTTGTCGGATGAAAACGCATTCGGCCGGGCTGAATTTGAGAATAATTTGGGGGTGAGGTATTTCAATGTCAAATGCTGAAAAATCGAGACGGATGGGAGACACTTTCCAGCTGATTGGGAGATTATGGACACATAAAATACTAGCATGAAAGGGGTTTTATTTGAAAAGTCATTGCAGGAAATATTTTGCAGGTTCTCAAATATGTACGATTTCGGCCAAATTTGCATTGGAAAATCAGGACTCGGGGTGACTTTAAATGCCTGTGTAGATCAAATGACTGGTTCTGTGGAACAGTTGGTTGTGGTTTGTTAAACGCTAGACCCCTGCAACACAGAAAGTACAACAACACAATTTTAGCTGTGCAAAGTTTTTATTTTCGGTCAATGTAAGCTTGCACGGGGTCCCAGACTCTGGCGGAATCCTCGGAAACTGTCCCCTGCGCCCTTAAGGCAAAACTGAATATTTTTATTCTGCGAAAGTTGACTTTGAAAACATGGAAATTTAATGTCTGGACTCGGTTTGAATAAGAATCAGTGAGTTTTCATTGTTTTGAAAGGGATATAGTGCACTTGGTGACTTGTGAAAGGGATATAGTGCACTTGTGCCCAGGAGGGTAATTTTCTTGTTATTTTCCTTTGCTAATGTACATATGTCAAACTGGCGCTATTGACCGTGGTTGGCTTGCAATACATGCTTAGAGTTGTTTGTTGAGTCAGGAATAGATGAAATTCAGAAAAGAAGAGCTTTTTATGCAATTTGAGGGTAAGACAAAAAATCTTAAAGGGGCAGGGGATAGTTTCGCACTTTGGTCCCGGTCGATTTTCTAAGTATTTGGGGTAGCCGTGAATAAAATGCATTAAAATCATTGTTTGAATTAAAGATGGCATATTCTTTTATAATATTGTATAGTATATGAAATGTGAAATCTGATCACAGTGGCTCAAATGCATTGATGCTAGCTTTGTATGTTCTGAGTTGAACAGTTGTCGGATGAAAACGCATTCGGCCGGGCTGAATTTGAGAATAATTTGGGGGTGAGGTATTTCAATGTCAAATGCTGAAAAATCGAGACGGATGGGAGACACTTTCCAGCTGATTGGGAGATTAGGGACACATAAAATACTAGCATGAAAGGGGTTTTATTTGAAAAGTCATTGCAGGAAATATTTTGCAGGTTCTCAAATATGTACGATTTCGGCCAAATTTGCATTGGAAAATCAGGACTCGGGGTGACTTTAAATGCCTGTGTAGATCAAATGACTGGTTCTGTGGAACAGTTGGTTGTGGTTTGTAAAAAGCTAGACCCCTGCAACACAGAAAGTACAACAACACAATTTTAGCTGTGCAAAGTTTTTATTTTCGGTCAATGTAAGCTTGCACGGGGTCCCAGACTCTGGCGGAATCCTCGGAAACTGTCCCCTGCGCCCTTAAGGCAAAACTGAATATTTTTATTCTGCGAAAGTTGACTTTGAAAACATGGAAATTTAATGTCTGGACTCGGTTTGAATAAGAATCAGTGAGTTTTCATTGTTTAGAAAGTGCACTTGGTGACTTGTGAAAGGGATATAGTGCACTTGTGCCCAGGAGGGTAATTTTCTTGTTATTTTCCTTTGCTAATGTACATATGTCAAACTAGCGCTATTGACCGTGGTTGGCTTGCAATACATGTTTAGAGTTGTTTGTTGAGTCAGGAATAGATGAAATTCAGAAAAGAAGAGCTTTTTATGCAATTTGAGGGTAAGACAAAAAATCTTAAAGGGGCAGGGAATAGTTTCGCACTTTGGTCCCGGTCGATTTTCTAAGTATTTGGGGTAGCCGTGAATAAAATGCATTAAAATCATTGTTTGAATTAAAGATGGCATATTCTTTTATAATATTGTATAGTATATGAAATGTGAAATCTGATCACAGTGGCTCAAATGCATTGATGCTAGCTTTGTATGTTCTGAGTTGAACAGTTGTCGGATGAAAACGCATTCGGCCGGGCTGAATTTGAGAATAATTTGGGGGTGAGGTATTTCAATGTCAAATGCTGAAAAATCGAGACGGATGGGAGACACTTTCCAGCTGACTGGGAGATTAGGGACACATAAAATACTAGCATGAAAGGGGTTTTATTTGAAAAGTCATTGCAGGAAATATTTTGCAGGTTCTCAAATATGTACGATTTCGGCCAAATTTGCATTGGAAAATCAGGACTCGGGGTGACTTTAAATGGCTGTGTAGATCAAATGACTGGTTCTGTGGAACAGTTGGTTGTGGTTTGTAAAAAGCTAGACCCCTGCAACACAGATAGTACAACAACACAATTTTAGCTGTGCAAAGTTTTTATTTTCGGTCAATGTAAGCTTGCACGGGGTCCCAGACTCTGGCGGAATCCTCGGAAACTGTCCCCTGCGCCCTTAAGGCAAAACTGAATATTTTTATTCTGCGAAAGTTGACTTTGAAAACATGGAAATTTAATGTCTGGACTCGGTTTGAATAAGAATCAGTGAGTTTTCATTGTTTTGAAAGGGATATAGTGCACTTTGTGACTTGTGAAAGGGATATAGTGCACTTGTGCCCAGGAGGCTAATTTTCTTGTAATTTTCCTTTGCTAATGTACATATGTCAAACTAGCGCTATTGACCGTGGTTGGCTTGCAATACATGTTTAGAGTTGTTTGTTGAGTCAGGAATAGATGAAATTCAGAAAAGAAGAGCTTTTTATGCAATTTGAGGGTAAGACAAAAAATCT
>JAZAYU010001262.1:0-65981 GCA_038501625.1 Corbicula japonica | reverse complement strand
GACTGTTTTCATGACGCGGGACACGCCATTCACTACCAACGAGGCAGTATCGATTTTAGATGAATGTGAAGCTGGACTACATGAAGATAAAGTCTGCACCGTGCGGCCAAGCAATCCGGTAGGAGGCAACGTATACGTTTTAAATTTAAATTGTCTGTCCAATAAAAAAGATTTATTTGTCGATAAGTTTCTTTGGTCGAATGATGGAAGAAAGAAATATCCTGAAAAAAAGCCTCTGATTTTCAAAACAATTTTTAAATTGAAATTAAAAGATAAATCGCATACAAAAGCATTTGTTAAAAATATTTATAAAAAGGTTAACTCAGCCATTATTCATTATTTAGGAGATCACACAATTTTCGAACCAATTCCGCATGGTAATTCAAAAAACGCTGACCGTGTATTTCGGAGAACTTGTCCGTCTGTGTTCGACGATTTAAAGAAAAAGGCAGAAGACGTAACGCTTTCTGCAAATTTTATAGAAAAAATTCTAAAAGTACAGCAGAAAAAAGGTGCAGATATAGGCGTAAAAACCGCAAGAGACCTTGATCAGGTTAAAAACCACGTATATTGTTTTCGTCGCGGAAAAAAAATTAAGTAACGATGACATTTATAATCTCTGTGAAATTTCTTACGAATTTGACAATTTTAATAAACAAATTGATGTTTATCCATCACTTGTTTGCATTTTGGCAATGGATGAAATTATAAAAGAATTCAATGACATATTAACTATTGACAAAAGTTTGCCTATCAAAATTTATTATGATACAACTTATAAATTAGGAGAACTATTTATCAGTGTGCTATCTTACTGACAGATCATTTTTGAAGGAAATCGCGTTATACCTCTCGCGTTCATGTTACACGATAAAAGGGATTCGAAATTCCATGAACGATGTTATATTTGATTGGTTAAATTATTTTGGCATAAAAATACGGTGATTTTCTATAATCCTAATTATTATTTATTTCATGGAAAATTCTTTAATAGCCTTTTTTTTTTTACAAAACCCGTATACTAATATATGTTTCATAATTTTTCTATTTCCGGGATATATCTTTCTTCTCCCAATCTACCAAAACCATACAAAACCATCCAAAAATGCTATTCATTTTTAAAGTAAAACGGGTGTGTCACACCGTATTGCTTTATGCATATCATTACCCCATAGGGTACGCACTTCGTTTTGCATTAAACGTTATATCAGGGCTTTGAGAAATTAGACTAGAGAGTGTCAGACGATATTGCTTGTGCAATATTATTACCCCGTAGGGTACGCACTCTTGTTCGAAATACAAGTCAGAATATTTAAAACAAATAAGATTAAATTCCCATCTTTAGAAACTTTGGCGATTTCCGAAAAAAAAATGGCCATAATGAGAGTGCCTCAACGTGGTGTGGCCTGGATGTAGCTGGACTTTTACATTTCAATTTATAGCGATTGCAAGGTTCTAGTAATTATTTATATATTTTATTCACCAATTATGTAAAAGTTACAGCTATAACGAAATACTCTCGATCAATTCAATTAAATCAATAAATTTGTCTGACTTAAATTTTTCAACACGCTTATTTTATGGCGCCGCGCCGCCGTGTTTGATGACAAGTGCAATCCACACTGTATATAAAGTTATTTTTTACGGTTCTATTTCGAACATCTATACCTTTTTGGAAAGCACAGAGGATGTCACATTAGATGTAAAAAGAATTTTTTAGAAATCTTTAGAAATAAAATAGTTGAGGGGCACCCCCGTGTTTTCCGTTCCCGCCGCGGAAACACAAAAATATTTGTGAACAAATACCATCAAGTTCTATTCAGTTTTTAAGTACCTTATAATTATTCGATTTCAATATCTTTACCATTTTGGAAAGCCTAGAGGTTGTTCAAATGAATGCAAAAAGAATTATTGAGATATCTTTAAAAACAAAAAAAGTTAAGGGGTACCGCCGTGTTTTTCGAGCCAGTGAAAAAAAAAATATACACAAACACTATCAAGTTTTATCCAATTTTAAAGTACCTTATAATCGTCCGATTTTCAATATCTTTACCATTTTGGAAAGCCTGGAGGTTGTAAAATTAAATGCAAAAAAATTATTGAGATATCTTAAAAAAAAATTAATTAAGAGGTACCGTTGTATTTTCCTTTCTTTTTGCCCTTTATTTTACGGCGCGCCGCGTTTTACACCTGGCCCAAAATATGCTATTTTTAGCATGGCCTGGGTTTTCCCAATTTGTGGTTTTCCAGTCCCTAATTTTTCTTTCCAGTAACCAATCTCAGTAGAAACTCACAGGGAGGTCAACTAAGCCATTATTTTAAATCTGACTGGACAGATATCATCATTGGTTTAATTATATTTGAACGTTAGATGACTTGCAAAAACAACAACAACATCAAATTGGAATTGGAAATGATCATGATGCAGGATAAACTCGCACTTACATTTCTTGTTCAAGTTATTGCTTATAATGGAATTTTACAAGGTAATCAATTTAGAGATCAATCATATTATAATCTCCATTTCCGGTAAAAGATTTAAAAATGGTTTGAATGATTCAGATCATCACTAGATTTCTATATTTTGATGATACAAAATTACATTCTATATAATCATAATAACTGGTGGTAGGCAGTTTGACTTGTAATGCCAGTATTCCAGTCATATGTGTGCGCAATTTGAACTTAATTTGTGAGCATGAAACTTTAACATGACTAGCGTGTATAAAAAGCAAACTTTATTATCCTTTTCACATTGACAAGAAAGTATGATGAATGGTCTCCTTTTCAGACTCTTGAGGGTGGTTTCGCATATCTTCATTGTTTGTAAACACAATCCAAGACATAGATGGTGATTACGAAATATTATCAAGAAAAGAGGAACCTTAAGTACATACAAGCAATTAGTTTTATTTTCAGTCGGTATACATTCAAAGAGTAACATAAGCTATAGAAGCTTTTGTCTGACTTCAAAATGTTATTTGCATTAACCCTTTACTACATATAATAAATAAAACACATTTTATTGCATAGGAAAACCATGTAGTTCCAGATCAGTTGGCAAATAGGTGCTATCGGATCTGGTTCTACACTGTTCTCTTTTTGTTCAGAATTAACCTAATTAATCTAAAAGCAGATTCTGTCAGACAACATGGATGTGCTGGCTGATCTGGATCTACACTGTTTGCCCTAACAGTAATGGTATCCATTGAGTAAGGGTTAACACAGGAACTACTTTCTTAACATACTTTCTTACTTTCTTAACATCAAAAGTTTCACAATTCTATTTTCCAGGAAATTCTATTTTTGACGGAGCCTTGAAGCCAGTAGCTCCAGTAAGAAGAGAGAATGAGAATCTGGAACTGGACTGCCAGAGTCCTGCCAACTTCCTTGAAGAACATCTTGAAATAAAGTTCTGCATCAAGTACAATGGGACCATTGTTGTTGATGACATGACTCCTACTAGTGTTCTCCAGAACATTAAAGCTGCCAAGTTTGTGCACAATGTGGACAGTGTGGAATCAGGAGAATTGGTGTGTAGCATCAATGGAGATCTTGTCAGCTACACACAGCAGCTGATTGTCATACAAGGTAAACCTGAACACAAGATTATACAACCTTAATTTCAACTGTCAAAAGATGACAACTAACATTTATATTGCAATGTTAGAGCCAGGTTTTAGAGGTTGATAAAGCCAATCTATTAATTGTTATCAAATGTATTTTTCGAACTTCAAACTAACCATGGTTAGTAAGTACCTAAATATGACATCCAAACTTTGACCAGTTTAATTTCATAAACTGCTAAAACATTTTTTAACTCTTCCATAAATTGTTTATACAACACAGATCGTCATTGGCAATGGCAAGGCAGATTTGTTTGAATTCTAATGTCATGTGCAGCACACTTGATTTGAATAAATTTAAACAAAGAAAATTTAAAAAAAAAAATAACGCAAGTAGAATTGACTTGCAGTCTTATCAATTTAGATCTCTAATTATAAACATATATATCAAACTTGAGATTCATTGCAAACATAGTAAAAATTCAAGTATTCCAATGACATACAAGGAGTAAAATGTTCAATTTTTTTCCAAAAATGCACTTACTTCTTCAGATTTCTGTTGCAGCATTTTGTGACATATTGTTTTAAAAAGGTTATCACCATGTAAATGGAGGCTAGAAACGTATTTTTAAATTTAGATTTAAAATGAGTAAGTAGTGTTTGCCCGATTGTCGCCGACAATCGATAATCAGTCTGATAACTTCAATGTCGGCGACAATCGAGTCCAATTTTTCAGAATCGATGTCGATAGGTTAGGCGGATGAATGTTTTCTCTCTTTTCGGTAGTAGCTTACCGGTAGTTTCTTTCTGATTATTTTTGAAGAGGGGTAATCCATCAAGACAGTAATGGATGGCAACAATAACGAAGACCTTTTTCCTTACCCTGGAAAGACGACTTCCCGGATCTGGAAGTATTTTTACATCCGAAAAATGAAAGATGGAGCTCCAGTTAAAGAAAATTTAGACATGAGCAGAGTCATTTGCACGCTTTGCAGGAAATCCTAAGCAAATAAATGTATGAAAATAATACCCAACTCACAATATCACGCTTGTTACGTTTATGTTAGCCAAGATCTTTTAAAGCCATTTTCGATTTGAGTTCCGATTTTTGATACTCGGTACAACAACTAGCCATACAATTTCAGCGCTTACTGAACCCTCCTTTTTCAGTTTAATAATTCTCGTTTTTTTTGTGTGAAAAAGTTGATTCTGTGAGAAAGGAGTGGTGCTGTTTGTCAGTTACATATCAGTGATGTTATTTTGAAATACGACTTTCACATGTGTTCCATGAATATGTCAAAATTTTGCACAGAAAGTTGTTGATAAAACATGTTCCGATTATCCGATTATCAATCGGTTGAGCCAAGCCGATTTTCTCCGATAATCGATTCTGAAAAATCCAGTCGATTCCTAACACTATGAGTAAGCAACTTCTTTTATGATGTCGCTAACAATTCTATAGCTAGTGTCACTTATGGACACTTAACTGTTTCAAGAATCATGCAGTTAGTTAGAAGATCCATCTTTACTACCCTTTACCTTTGCTTCTGTTTTAACCAGATTGTCAGTTTGTAATCTTTCCCCTAAAAGAAAAAACACACAGTCACAGTGTGACCTTGAAGCAAAATCATGTGTAGCCCATAACTTAATTGCATTTGCATTTTAAAATTATTTCACAGTCATGATCATTATCCTCCCCAAATGAAAATTTGACAAAATTTACCTTCATAGCTGTACAACTACTGTCCAACTTCTTTAATTTGAACCTTGATAATTCGAACTCCACAGATATTTTGAACTCATATCTTGCTCCCGGCAAAATGCCTAGACATGTATATCATCTCATATGCATCAATATATATACAGCCGCGCTGTATGATTAGCGCTCTTCATGAAATTGGCACGGCATTTGAATCGGACAATGTGATCCCTGTAACAAACAAATAATATAAAATGTATTTGATTTCATTAAAATGTAATCAGACCATAATTAATATATTATTTGCTACATTTTGTAAGTAAAATTGAGTGAATTGAATAGTTCATGATTGCGTATGTTATAAACGAACACCAAAATGAATTTTAATCATATCTATCTTATCAGCATCTGTGATGGGGAGACCAGAGATTTGTGCTCATCTTTATCTATTTTTTTTTCATTTTATGTAGAACTTTATTAGAGATACAACAAATTTATATATTTAAACATGCTTAAATATATACTCAGCAAAAAAAGTTCTGCACACTTGGACATTTTATAAAATATCTTTTTAATTTCACCAAACACAACAAAATCATACATATCAAATAAATCAGCATTTCAAAGTAAACAATGTAAAAAAGTCAGAAATAAAATCTGATCAATACATTATAAGCAATTCATTGTTAAAGCCTCTGGGGGTTACTACACAAAAGTTTCAAAAATTGCTAGTCTTATACTGAGTAAATTCACCACGATGAGTCCGGGATTCTTTCTAGTGGCTTCGCACGTAATTTAACAGCCAAATTTCAATTGTGGAATAAGGTTCCATTCGTGGACAAGATAATCAAGTAGATCAACTAGCTTGACAAACTTCACATGTTCTGTCTTGTTTAGAAAGACGTCTAGGTGGCCGATGTGATCCGACGTTTGCCATGACGGTCAGATTAACGAAAACCTTCCATGTGAAATAAATTAATTTGAAAAAACAATGCAGATGTGTTTTTCTCAAATAAGATTAAGTGTTGATTGCATTTGATGGTTGTTTTTATGCACTTTATGAACTGATGCTAAGATTTGTTAATACAGAAAGGAAAGTGTTCGAATCATCACTAAACCTTAGGTCAATGAGTGAGACAATGTGATGCTTTAATTAATAAAATCTGAAGTTTGAGCGTAATTCTTAAAATGGATTGGTATCAAATTTTGATTACCAACTGTTACTAGCATCACAGTGCATGCTCATAAATGCATAAAACAGACACTGGTGAAATATTGAGTAATTTCATAGATTTCACACCTCTACCTTGATACGGCAAATTTTGCAGCTTTTGACTGTTGACCCCTATCATACTCAAAATGACATTTCTCGCTTATTTAACAACCAATTTTAATTTCGTTTTTGTCTTTAACTCCGCAAACAATTAATCTTGATATACATGTAAGAATTTATACCAGTTATTTGCTATATTATAAAATTTACACGAAAGAACATTTGTGTGCAGAACATTTTTTGTTGGGTATATTTTGAAAATACTAATAAATAACAAATATTTGGTTTACAATGTCTTTTTCTTACTTCCAACATAATAACGTTTAGTAAAGAGACCAAGACTATACAAAGATGATGAAACAATTTGACAACATTCCATTATGAACACTAATCAGCTTCAAAAAACAAACAGCTTTACTTTAACAGTTACTGTAAACTTAAGAATTATCAATTTGAAAACACTGAAACAAAAATAAACTGTCTAATTTTCACAGCTAGGGAGGAGGAATCTACTGTGTCATCTGGAACTCAGTACACAATGCAAGTGGAGCCATTATTTGCACTTGTCACACTGTGCCCAGTTAACAAGCTTGATATCGGGATGCTGTTGTTAAGTTTGGAGCAGTAACCTTCTTACATACAAAACAAGGTTCTGTACCATCAATTTCATTATCAGAGTCATAATTGGGCACTGTTTCGATTGGAATGCATAAAATCTGGATACTTAGACCACTATTGTTAGGCTGGGGACTTGCCACAAGTAATTGTAAGTTTTTGTGTTTGCCTGTATTTCTTTAGGTTGGTCATGGCTACTTTATTGCATAAACATGGCCTGTCATACTCTGCCACTGCTTCAGCAGTCATTCAATGTAATTGCCCTACAAACCTGTCTTTGGCTTGGTACTTACCCTAAAATCATAAAACTGAGATTAGAGACCAGTCTCAAATCTCAAGATTCTGATTGGCTGAAAAGGCTACTGGTCACAATTTCAGCCAATCAGTTGCTTGAGATTTGACACTGTCTCCAGTTTAAGTTTTATGATCTTGGGCCCAGGGGGCATTCGATTTCCTTGAACAGGAACATGTTTGGCTCAAGGCTGTTCTCAAGCTTCTGTCGTTGAAATTCTTCTACTGTCTCCTTACCCATTTTCATTTCCACTGGCAATTCTTGAAAAATTATTCGGAGACATTGATCACACATTTTGATTTGCTTTTGTTACCTTATTAATGTGCAAGAAAAGAAGTTGCCATGCAACGAAACAGTGACCTTGACCTTGATCACAGACATGTGATAAGCAATTCCAAGTTTCATCTCACATAAGCTTCACACAAACAGCAAGTTTGGTGTTAGAAGGCCAAAGCAAACTAAAGTTTTATTGTGAGGAAACTTAATTTCTTCTTTTAGTATCAGTGACCTTGACCTTGATCACAGGCATCAAGTAAGCAATCCCGAGTTGTATAAGTCACACCTAACTCAAGTTAGTATGAAAAAATTGAACTTCTATTTTTAGCAAGAGTGACCTTGATCTTGATCAAAGACATCCTAGTAGCAATCATAATTATGACTTTGAAAGCCTGAGGTAAAACAAATGACAGCAATCTTCACTATCTTTCATTAAAATCGATGAAACCCAATGTATTCTTAATGTAATTGGTGAACAATTTCTTTGAGTTAAAGTAAAAGTAGTTGAAAGTAGTCCCAGCCTATAACAGAGGTGAATGTAATGAGCCGATAGTGTAAGAGAGTGAGCAATCCCAAGCTGCCTCTTGATATAAGCTACCCACACACCAAGTTAAGCAAGTAAAGGCACTTTGGCTTCAACAGATAACATTCACACAAAAATTAACAAAAAATCTAAGTGAAAAAGGGGCATAACTTTGGAAAACTCAGGGATTATAAAACCCTGCCCTGTTAATTGGTACTGTGATGTCAAACAACAATGTCAAGTTTCAAAGCTATATCTTTAACAGAACTGAGAAAAATTCAACTTTCACAAAAAATTAACAAAATTTCAAATTGAGAAAGGGGCATAACTTTGGCAAAATACAGTCAGGGGTAATGAAACTTGTCCTGATAATTGTTATTGTGATGTTGGACAACTAAGTTAAGTTTCAAAGCTGTACCTTGAATGTTTAGTGAGAAAAACACAACTTTCACAAAAATCTTAACAAAATTTCTAAGTGAAAAAGGGGCATAACTTTATCAAAATACAGTTAGGGATTATGAAACTTGTCCTGATAATTGTTTTTGTGATGTCAGACAACTATCTAAAGTTTCAAAGCTGTACCTTGAACTGTTACTGAGATAAACACAACTTTCACAAAAAACTTAACAAAATGTTGATGCCTGCCCGCCTGCCTGCCCAACAACATACCACAATCTAATAACCAGGACTTTTCTAAACAAAACCTGGTTAAAAATACACTAACATGTTGTGCACCTATTCTATAAGTTCTAAATAAATTCAGAGGTTCATTTTGTTTTTCTGTCAAGCTAAAAAACCTTTTCTTTTTAACATGACATAAGTGAATTTTATGTTAGACAGAAAAAGTACCAAGGCAAATTGATTTAATTAAACAATTTTAATTAGGTTACAGTACACAAATCACTGACATTGCATATGGACACTCGACTGCATTTTGAGTCAGTGCTGAGAAAGCTTAATGCATACAAGGTTGGGTGCTCATAACAAAAAATTGAGCATTCATGCTAATACGAATGCAGTGATGAGATGATGTGTTTCTCGATTACAAACTGCAAGGGATCACAGAGGAAAAATCTGAGAGATCATGATGGACACTTGCCACTTCTCCAACAGATTATATCTTTGTTTGACATTAAGTACATGTATATATAAAAATATCTTTTCATTCATGATAACCATGGGGTCAGGTGCATGTACTAAAAGTGCATGCAGTTAATTATCCCCCGCCGATGAAAGCGGGAGGGGGATATTGTTTTGGCGTTGTCCGTTTGTCACGGTGTCACCTCGTCACGCTGTCCATCCGAATTTCGTTTCCGCGCTATTTCTCCGCAACCACTGGATGGATTTCAACGAAACTTTGTGGGAACCATCAGTACCAAGAGGAGATGAGCATGTCATTGTCTTGTTCCGGTCAGACCATTTAACACAGAGTTATGGCCCTTTGATTAATTATGCATTATGCATATAGAGCAGTATTCGTTTCCGTGCTATTTCTCTGCAACTACTGAATGGATTTCAATGAAACTTGCTGGAAACCATCTATACCAAGAGGAGATGCCCATATTGTCCTCTTGTTTCGGTCAGACCATTTAACACAGAGTTATTGCCCTTTGATTACTTATGCATTATGCATATAGAGCAGTATTCGTTTCCGCGCTATTTCTCTGAAACTAGCGGATGGGTTTCAATGAATCTTTCTGAGAACCATCAATACCGAGAGGAGATGCACATATTGTCGTCTTATTCCAGTCAGACTGTTTAACACAGAGTTATTGCCCTTTGATAACTTATGCATTATGCATATAAAGCAGTATTCGTTTCCGTGCTATTTCTCTGCAACTACCGGATGGATTTCAATGAATCTTTCTGATAACCATCAATACCAAGAGGAGATGCGCATATCATCGTCTTGTTCTGGTCAGACTGTTGAACACAGAGTTATGGCCCTTTGATACCTTATGCATTATGCATATAGAGCAGTATTCGTTTCCGGGCTATTTCTCTGCAACTACTGAATGGATTTCAATGAATCTTTCTGAGAACCATCAATACCAAGAGGAGATGCGCATATCATCGTCTTGTTCTGGTCAGACTGTTGAACACAGAGTTATGGCCCTTTGATACCTTATGCATTATGCATATAGAGCATTATTCGTTTCCATGCTTTTTCTTTGCAACTATTGGATGGATTTCAATGAAACTTTCTGGAAACCATCTATACCAAGAGGAAATGCGCATGTCATAGTCTGGTTCCCGTCAGAGTATTTAACACAGAGTAATGGCCCTTTGATAACTTATGCATTATGCATATAGAGCAGTATTCATTTCTGCTATACTGCTATCTCTGCAACTACCGGATGGATTTCAATGAATCTTTCTGAGAACCATCAATACCAAAAGGAGATGCGCATATCATCGTCTTGTTTTGGTCAGACTGTTAAACACAGAGTTATGGCCCTTTGATAGCTTGTGCATTATGCATATAGAGCAGTATTCGTTTCCCGGCTATTTCTCTGCAACTACTGAATGGAATTCAATGAAACTTTCTGGAAACCATCTATACCAAGAGGAGATGCGCATATCGTCGTCTTGTTTTGGTCAGACCGTTTAACACAGAGTTATGGCCCTTTGATAACTTATGCATTATGCATAGAGAGCAGTATTTGTTTCCGTGCTTTTTCTTTGCAACTATTGGATGGATTTCAATGAAACTTTCTGGAAACCATCTATACCAAGAGGAAATGCGCATATCATAGTCTTGTTCCCGTCAGAGTATTTAACACAGAGTAATGACCCTTTGATAACTTATGCATTATGCATATAGAGCAGTATTTGTTTCTGCTATTTCTCTGCAACTACCGGATGGATTTCAATGAATCTTTCTGAGAACCATCAATACCAAGAGAAGATGCGCATGTCATCGTCTTGTTCTGGTCAGACTGTTAAACACAGAGTTATGGCCCTTTGATACCTTATGCATTATGCATATAGAGCAGTATTCGTTTCCGGGCTATTTCTCTGCAACTACTGAATGGAATTCAATGAAACTTTCTGGAAACCATCTATACCAAGAGGAGATGCGCATATCAGCGTCTTGTTTTGGTCAGACTGTTTAACACAGAGTTATGGCCCTTTGATAACTTATGCATTATGCATAGAGAGCAGTATTTGTTTCCGTGCTTTTTCTTTGCAACTATTGGATGGATTTCAATGAAACTTTCTGGAAACCATCTATACCAAGAGGAAATGTGCATATCATAGTCTTGTTCCCGTCAGACTATTTAACACAGAGTAATGGCCCTTTGATAACTTATGCATTATGCATATAGAGCAGTATTTGTTTCTGCTATTTCTCTGCAACTACAGGATGGATTTCAATGAATCTTTCTGAGAACCATCAATACCAAGAGAAGATGGCATGTCATCGTCTTGTTCTGGTCAGACTGTTAAACACAGAGTTATGGCCCTTTGATACCTTATGCATTATGCATATAGAGCAGTATTCGTTTCCGGGCTATTTCTTTGCAACTACTGAATGGAATTCAATGAAACTTTCTGGAAACCATCTATACCAAGAGGAGATGCGCATATCATCGTCTTGTTTTGGTCAGACTGTTAAACACAGAGTTATGGCCCTTTGATAACTTATGCATTATGCATAGAGAGCAGTATTCGTTTCCGTGCTTTTTCTTTGCAACTATTGGATGGATTTCAATGAAACTTTCTGGAAACCATCTATACCAAGAGGAAATGTGCATATCATAGTCTTGTTCCCGTCAGACTATTTAACACAGAGTAATGGCCCTTTGATAACTTATGCATTATGCATATAGAGCAGTATTCGTTTCTGCTATTTCTCTGCAACTACCAGATGGATTTCAATTAATCTTTCTGAGAACCATCAATACATATACCAAGAAGAGATGCACCTATTGTGGTCTTGTTCCAGTCAGACTGTTTAACACAGAGTTATGGCCCATTGATAACTTACGCCTTATGCACATAGAGCAGTTTTTTGTTTCCGGGCTATTTCTCTGCAACAACTGAATGGAATTCAATGAAACTTTCTTGAAACCACCAATACCAAGAGGAGATATGACTATTGTCGTCTTATTCCTGTCAGACGGTTTAACACAGAGTTATGGCCCTTTGATAACTTATGCATTATGCATATACAGCAGTATTTGTTTCGACGCTATTTCTCTGCAACAACTAGATGGATTTAAATGAACTTTTCTTGAAACCTTTAATACAAGCAGGAGATGTGCATATTGTCATCTTGTTTCAGTCAGACCTTTTAACACAGAGTTATGGCCCTTTGATAAGTTATGCATTTTGCATGTAGAGCAGTATTTGTTTCCTTGCTATTTCTTAGCAGGAAACTATGGAAACCATCAATACCAAGACAAGATGCCCATATTGTTGTCTTGTTCTGGTGTGACCAATTAACACAGAGTTATGGCCCTTTGCATGGATTTCAATCAAATACTGCGCTATATTTTTACTACTGCATTCATCATTTTAACAACTTGAAGACTATAAAAATGAGACGAAAGTCTCATTTTTATATTCTGGTGAGCTGCCCAACCCTTTTCACCATCTGACTTTTTTTTTCACTGTTTATTCCATCCATGATAAATATCTAAATAAAGCCCTATGTCTTCAGCTGTTGTGTTAGTAATAACCAGTACTCGGCGGGGCGATATAAATTCAACGAATTTGCTTGTTATTTATGTTGCTTCATGTAATTAAATGAAAACAAATAATCCTTTTCACTTCTCCCAAAATTGAGAGCATGGGTGTCATCAATTATTTTTAACTACACCTTGTATTCATATAAAGCTACTTTGGGTTTATATTTTGCAGGGTTTTAATTTTTGTGTATTTACTGTAGGGTAATTGCCCCCAGTAAAACCCCAGCATAACTACACCATTGATAATAATGAAAAAACACAATTGCTTGAAAATTTACTAAAGTTTATGTTACTATTAACACAAGGAAAAGCTACAACTGCACATTAATGTTACTATGAGTGCATGCGATAGCTATCAGATCTACTAGTCTATATCACTGCTACCACATTTGCATGTATGGCATCTTTACAAAATAGAATGTTTGCAAGTGTTTGTTTTTTCAAATTTGAGAACTTTTTAAAACCTTATCAATACAGGATTTTGACTATAAACCTTTTACTCAAGAAATACACTTATTGCATGGCGGACAGTGTAAATCCAGATCAGCCTGCACATTCTTGTCATCTGATCAGGATCTAGACTACACTGTTTGCTTTTAGATTCATTAGGTTATTATTGACCAAAATGTGACCAGTGTAGATCCAATTCAAATGGCACAGATAAGCTTATTGATCTTGATCCATCCTGGTGGCACACACATTAAAGTTCATATACATGTATATTTAATGGGTTAAATGATGTTATAGTTAATAACACAAACATGTAAAAAAAGGGTACTTTCTGTTATTTACAACATCAACCAAATATGTTGGATAATACTTTGCATTTTCAATTTGAGACAAATTTACTGGTATTCGGTCTTAGTATGTTGTGGGTTGTAGGCATGAATGTAGAGTCAAGTTTTAAAACAACAAAAAATTTAGTTTTATTATGCAGCAGTACAGTTGTGATAATAAAGAAAATGGATAGACACACTTCATGGGTTGCAATGCCTGATAATGATGTTTAAAAAGTTAACCAAATTCTTGACTTAAATGATATTGAATGTTGACCGCAGCAGGTTGAAGGTACTTGGTATGTTGTGTGTTTATGTACAAAATTGGTTGCTGTACGAGGGTTGTCCCAATAAATCGTAGACTTTTTGAATAAAAAGAAAACTAATGGACATATCTTTAAGCAAATTTTACAGTTAGTTAAGACAACATTTAGTAACAAGTATGCTGAATTTCAAAGAAAAATCTTCTAAAATAAAGAAATTACGTACACTTTATTAAACCATGATAGCGATCGGTGACGCACGTCAAAAAGCGCTCTGATTTGGAATTCAAAAATTTACTTTAAACAAGTAATATATTGCACAATGCCATTTTAGCCGCAAATTGTTAATATTGCTTTAATTGGTGATCATTCTGAAATCAATAAGCAAAGTTTAAAAAAGTTGCCATAATTTGTATAAGAGTAGTGCTTATTTCATGCTTATGAGTAAAAATTAACTTCTTGTAAAAATCGCGACGTTTGAAGAAGCCACGGCGCACATTTCGATCGTCTAATATTGTGATAATAACAAAATGACACCAAAAGACATGCTTAAGAAATAGAAACCAGTTCAGAAGCATCCTCATACCTAGAGCATTTGTACAAGTGGCACAGAAATTTTTTGTATGGTGAAACAGAAATAATACTCTGAATCAGTCATCCCCCGTACTTGCCAGACCTCGATCCGCTAGACGTTGTGCACTCTCAGGCTCATGGGTCACAAATTTGAGAACTGCATCGAGATCAGAAGGCTTAGCCTTTAAGAAAAGTCTTCCAACAGAGTGTTACATTAATATATTTAATAGTCGGGTGAACAGATAACCGTGAGTGTATCGAACATGCTGAAGAGTACATCAGGAAAGAATAACGGTATGCTGTGTGAGCATTGTAATGACGTTGCGAAGTGCGCCGCTGTCGATAGGTCGTCATGTTAAAATATTTGCAATTTCTTTATGTTAATCTACTTTGCTTTGATATTTCGCATACAAATTACCAAATGATGTGATAACTAACTGTGAAATTTTCATAAACATGGGTTGATTAGTTTTATTTTAATTCAAATATTCTACGATTTATTGGGAAAACCCTCTTATTGTCTTGTAATCATGAAAGTGAGCTTATATATTATATGTTTATCACACTTATTTATTATTAGTATTTGCTATTAGTTTTTCCCTATTTTGTTGCATTTGGGAATCAGAATTCCCTGAATTTCCCAGACAGCTATTGTTTAATTACCCACAATGGGCTCAAGCATTCCATACATGTATCTATGTAGCGGAGCAAGTAATCTGAGAGTTCATTTTTATTGTGTCGCCTGCGATAGCAGGTAGACACATAGGGATCCTATTGTCTGGCGGCGGCGTCGTCGTCATTGTCGTCGTCTTCGGTGCCGTCGTCCGGTAGGCCTCCTAACTTTAACCTGAAACTTAATGTTGCCTATAACTTTGAAAGCACTTGTCCTATTCACTTCATACTTGGAATATATCATCAGCATGAACAATGCCATCTGTGACGACAAGAATGATAACTCCAGTTTCAATATTTTTTTAGTTATGCCCCTTTCAAATGCAACTTTAACATGAAACTTAATGTGCCTATAACTTTGAAAGTACTTGTCATATTCACTTCATTCTTGGAATATATCATCAGCATGAACAATGCCATCTGTGACGACAAGAATGATAACTCCAGTTTCAATATTTTTTTAGTTATGCCCCTTTCAAATGCAACTTTAACCTGAAACTTAATGTTCCCTATAACTTTGAAAGTACTTGTCCTATTCACTTCATACTTGGAATATATCATCAGCATCAACAATGCCATCTGTGACGACAAGAATGATAACTCCAGTTTCAATATTTTGGAGTAATGCCCCTTTTAAATGCAACTTTAACCTGAAACTAAATTTTCCTATAACTTCGAAAGAACTTGTCCTATTCACTTCATACTTGGAATATATCATCAGCATGAACAATGCCATCTGTGACGACAAGAATGATAACTCCAGTTTCAATATTTTTGAGTTATGCCCCTTTCAAATGCAACTTTAACCTGAAACTTAATGTTTCCTGTAACTTTGAATGTACTTGTCCTAATCACTTGGTACTTGGAATATATCATCAGCACAAACAATTCCATCTGTGATGACAAGAATGATAACTCCAGTTTCAATTTTTTTTTTGAGTTATGCCCCTTTCAAATGCAACTTTTACCTGAAACTTAATGATGCCTATAACTTTAAAAGTACTTTTCCTATTCACTTTATACTTGGAATATATCATCAGCATGAACAATGCCATCTGTGACAACAAGAATGATTACTCCAGTTTCATTATTTTTTTAATTATGCCCCTTTCAAATGCAACTTTAACCTGAAACTTCATGTTGCCTATAACTTTGAAAGTACTTGTCATATTCACTTCATACTTGGAATATATCATCAGCATGAACAATGCCATCTTTGACGACAAGAATGATAACTTCAGTTTCAATATTTTGGAGTTATGCCTCTTTCAAATGCAACTTTAACCTTTAACTTAATGTTGCCTATAACTTTGAAAGTACTTGTCCTGTTACTTCATACTTGGCATACGTTATCAGCACGATCAACAACATTGGTAACAAAAAGAATCATAACTCCTGTTTGATTATATTTTGAGTTATGCCCCTTTCAAATTCAACTTTAACATGAAACTTAATATTGACTTTAACTTTGAAAGTATTTGTCCTATTCACTTGATATACGAATAAATCATCGTCATGAACAGTGTCATTATGAAGAACAAGAATAATAACTCCTGCTGGACTATATTATGAGTTGTGTCCCTTTAATATACAACTTTAACATGAAACTTAATGTTATTATAACTTTTAAAGTACTTGTCCTATTCACTCTTCGAATACATCATCTTCATGAACAACAACAAGATTGGTTACAACAAGAATCATAACTCCTGTTTGACTTTTTTTTTCAAATGCAAATTTCACATGAAACTAAATGTTGCGTATAATTGAAAGTTGCCCTATTCATTGAATACTTGGATTGTATCATCAACATGAACCGTGCCATCGACAACTACAAAAATTACTCCTGTTTGAATATTTTATGAGTTATGTCCCTTTCAAATGCAACATTAACATGAAACTTAGTGTTGCCTGTTAAATGGAAAGTACTTGTTCAATTCACTTAATACTTTGAATAACTCATCTGCGTGAACAAACCAATTTTTGAAGATGATAACTCGGGTTTCACCATTATTATAGTTATTCCCCTTTTAAATGCAATTTAGATGACACATGTGTTTAGTGGTGTAGTATTAAAATCAACTTAAATAAAATATTTTTATTATATATGATTAAACATAGGCCCACATTTCAACTTTTTCCATGCAGGCGACACATGTGTTCCGCGGAACACAACATTCTAGTTAAAAAATTGTAAGGTATGTTAGTCCTAAGACAGTTTGAACTGCACAATATATTATCATCCTTCAAATCCCGATAATGTATAATTATTTTATTATATTTCAGGAAATTCTGCTGTAACTGTGTTGGAAGAAGGTGTGGGAGGAACCTTTGACTGTCTCACTGCAAATGATAAAGACAACAAGTATCCAATAGAGACTGACTGGCAAGTGGGCGGAAAATATGTAGGCAATGATGATGGTAGATTTAACAAAAAAACCTCTCAACTGGAGGTCAAAGAAACAAGTACTACGAGTATTGAAAATAAGTTGAGTAAGTAAATAAACTTTGAAATCCCCCTTATTGCTGGATATAATTCAACTGTTAACAAGCGGTGCCAAAGGCAGACAGATGTGCCTGCTGATCTGGATGTAAACTAATGGCACATGCATTAAAATGCATATATAAAGAGTAAAGGTTTAAAAGCACTTTGCATGATAATGTCTTTAGAAATAAAAAGAATTATTCAAGAACTTAGATGTCAATATTATGATGTTATGCTAGTAACATACCAAATATTGTTCCTTTTTAATAATAAGAAAGGTTAAATAAAAATAATGATTTTAGCTACAGATTTTGCAATAGGTAAATGTAATTTTGAATTTTTTGTGGCTTGATAAAATATCTCATAAATATTATTAGATCACTGGTTAAAATTTTCCTGCAGGTAATGCAATGAGAATATCTTTTTCTTATAAAAGCATAAAACCAAGTCATTGCGTTGCAATATTAGCAGATAATTTTCTTAAAAAGTTCTTATATCAGTTGAAAAAGTAGAGGAACCTGGCATCATACACTAATAACTAAGCTTACAGTAATATTTGGTGAAGTCTTGTTAAAGGTCTTTGTGTGGACATTCAGAAAGCTATAAAGTTGTCAATTACATTACTTCTAGACATTAGCAATTTTGTCCTTTGTTCATACCTATACGCCTCACATGAAACAGTAAATAATAAAATCAAATAGTTCATTTTAATCATGAAACACTAATTTATAAATTCACATACAATACCAATGTTTTCTGCGAGTCCTCCATGCAGAGGGCTTTTAACCCTGTATTCCATTGCTTTCAGGTACCACAAATCTCAATGTGCCCATTGAGTGCATAATGACATCAAAACAAGCTATGCAGCATTATACAAGTGTAGTGAATGCTTCAGCAAATGGTGCTTCAACCAAGATTAAAATGACCTATTCAGGTAATTATTACACAAAACCAGATTATTTATAAAGCCATGATTAACTCCTAAAATGAAACTTTAAAGAAAAGTCCAAGTGAGTTAGATAGTAAAATTCACTCACGATAAATGATAAAATATACTGATCAGTCTGAAATTTCACTGAAATTCATTAGTGATGGAAATCGAATGAAATTTGTCCCAATCGATTATCTGTTCATTCTGATGGGACACAATTGATAACTTTCTGATTATTAATTGCCAGAACAAGAAAGCTGAGAAATAACGTTATTCTAAAGAACTTCATTATTTGTAGTTACATGAACTTCATCACAACAATCGGGACATCACTATAATTTGCTTCTTTTCAGTCATTTATAGACATTATAGAGTTGAACAATTAATAATAACAGAGACATAACAGAGACAGAAGTATTCCACCCTGAACTATAAATAGGCAGCTTTAAGTGTAAACTCTTTCTGTTATTTTCAGTGGTAAAAATATCTGTGAAAAAAGTTTGGAGCAGTAGTTCAATGACTGCCAAACTGTGTGGTTTCACGCCAAGTTTGACCATAGAGTGGTTCGAGAATGGGGAAAAGCTCAATAGCACAATGACGGCAGATTATGAGGACCATAATGGTAAGCAATCATAATTCAGTAGTGTTAGGATATTGTTTGCAAATCACAATTGATGATCAGTTGTAAATGAGAGCGAAAGAATTACAGTGTGAGAAATACCGTATAGCGGGTAATTTCTGCGGGTGTCAAATTTCTGCGTTTCTGCGGTCTTTGGATGAAATCGCAGAAATATATCCAGCAGAAATAAAAGACCAGCAGAAATTTAAATCGCAAAATATTATCTCATTTTCAAGCGAAAATCGTCGAAGTGGCCATGTCCGAGATAATCCGTTTTTATAATACAGACAGGGTAAAATAATTACGATCAATTACCGCACATTGTTATCATATAGGCATACTATAAACGCGACATTTGCTCAAACATTTCTCAAACATTCTATTCAATTGAATAGTTGTTTGAGAGTTGTTATTCATCGATGATTAATATCTTTGTTGTTGTTTTTTTTTATAAAATAAATTGAGTAGCAGGTATTACTCATGAATAAAATATCTGTGAAAATCAAATAGTATGCGTATATCAAAGTCGTGTTATTCTTACGACACCTTACCCAATTTGAACCGCAGAAATTTATCCTTCATGGGAACCGAAAACGCAGAAATAAAAAACGCAGAAATTTTTGCATCCATTTTTGAGGGCAAAACGCAGAAATTTATGACCGCAGAAATAACCCTCTATACGGTATCAGACATTGCTACACTAAAAATTACTACATTAAGAAGATGTGTCATGCGAAATAATTAGAAATAACCTTGTGTATTTTACAGTACAGAATGATATCCCTTGTATATGTTTGTTGATTTTTTGGTATATAAAACTTGTCTGTGGTATATTCCTACAACTGTAACACTAACAGGGAATACAATGAACATGTGTAATATAGACAGAAGCAGAAGTTGTGCAGTACTTATACGAATTATGCTATTTACAGAATAATGTCCATTTGGGTATTTCTTTGTACACAGCTTTCCTGAACATGTCTCTGCAACTGCTAAAGGAAACTAATTAAACTTTATATTAAAGGTGTAATTAGGAACCTAAACTCTCTATCTTACATTTTGTGAAATTATTTCCTATTTCATAGAAAAAGTTAAGCTGGTGCATAACTCAGAGCTGCTTAATGTATCTATTATATGAACGGTTAATTACAAGTTGAGTGTCGATCTTTTAAAGCAGATAACTCAAGTTCTACAATCTGCATCATGTCCTCGGTGAACAGTACTTCCAGTGATGTGGAGATACGCATCAGTCAGAGTAATACAGTCATTTGGAGTAAAAATATAACTGAGGGTAAGTTAGCAAACCCAGCTTAAAGTTAAGGTGAGGCTTACATGGAGACAAGGAATGGACCTCTTAGTAAAGCTATAACTCAATATAATATAATTTATCCCTCATATGCAAGTATTATTTCTTATGTATTTACTTTTTTGCTCTTAAAGTACATTAAATGTTCTGTGATAAACAATGAATATTTAAACATGTACATCCTATAAATAAAAAGAGTACAGCTATGTTGGAAATGTCATTTTACTTACACTTTCTAAGATCAGACCTTTACTATGGTATCATTTAATCTAGCTGCCACAAAAGTTTGCATAATCAACAAAAATGACTATTTCACGCTGATGTAATAATGAGAAATTTCAAGTTTTTGTAGAAAAAAAAGATGTCCAATACACAACCTGTCAATATTCTAATCTGACACATTCTATAATTATATCTCCCCCTCTGGGGGATACATATTGTTTTTGCCCTGTCCATCTGTCACACTTTGTTTCCACTCAATAACTGGAGTACCGTTTGACCCAGAGCATTCAAACTTCACAGGGTGATGGCCCTTATTGAGTAGAAGAACCCTTTTGATTTCGGGGTCAGTAGGTCAAAGGTCAAGGTCACGGGCCTGAAGAGTGAAAACCGTTTCCGCTCAATAACAGGAGTACTATTTCACCCAGAGCCTTCAAACTTCATACGATGGATGTCCTTATTGAGTAGAGGACTCCTATTGATTTTGGAGTCAGTAGGTCAAAGGTCAAGATCACAGGGGCCCCGAAGAGTGAAAACTGTATGCGGTCAATTACTGGAGTACCGCTTGACCCAGAGCATTCAAAGTATATAGGGTAATAGCTCTTATGGAATAGAAAGACGGGGTCAGTAGGTCAAAGGTCAAGGTCATAGGAACCCGATGTGTGAAAATGGTTTCCTCTCACTCACTGGAGTTCTTTTTTACCTAGAGCCTTCAAACTTCTTAGGATGGTTACTGTTATAGACTTGAAGAAGCCTGTTGATATATTATGCATGTTCTTTATACCATAATAAATGACACAGGCTTCCACTTCAAAAAGGTGATATCTCTTCCTTGGCCTTCCTTCAATAGGGCACAGGGGGGAGACATGCATTTTTCACAAAAAAAACATCTAGTTTCTTCTATTTTTCTGATTAAGTGAGCTAGACATGTGTCAAAAACATAACACCCATGAATAATCATTTATAGATTATTTCTTATAATGATTTGCTAACTTACCCATGTCATCTGCCCAACCAGTAATAGATATAATGGACCACTGTTTATCTCAACTTCACATTCCAATAACCCAAAGTGTTACTAAATCAATGTTATGAATTAAAGTGAAAATTTATGAATGTATTTGTCTCCTTGTAAAAACTGGAAATGATAACAACAGTTCATTAAAATGCCCAATCTGCATATAAATACACCCCAGTTTATAAATATTTCATATTTTATAATTGATAAATAGGGTAGGTAATCAATGAGTAACAGAAAACTATTTGTTTTTATAGAAACTACATCTAATCAAGACCAATCATCACCTGGCGGAGGTAGTATTGGTGCTATCATTGGAGGAGTTTTGGGTGTTTTGGGTGTAATTATTGTTGTTTCTGCTGTTGTTGTCTACTGCTATCGCAAAAAAATTGGATGTTTTAAATTAAGGTATGGAGATTTATTTTTAGCTCGACTATTCGAAGAATATGTCGAGCTATTGTACTCACTTGGGCGTCGGCGTCGGCGTTGGCGTCCCGCTTTGGTTAAAGTTTACGTGCAAGCTACCTATATCTTAAAAACTACTATAGCTACAGCTTTTAAACTTGGCACACTTGTTCATCATCATGTCCCGAGTGTGTTTGCCAAGAACCATAACTCTAACTTTCATTTTGATCAAATTATGGCCCTTTTTTGACTTAGAATTTCAGGTTAAAGTTTGCGTGCAAGCTACTGTACAAACTCATAACTTCAATACTACCTATACTACAGCTTTAAAACTTGGCACACTTGTTCATCATCATGTCCCGTGTGTGTATGCCAAGAACCATAACTCTAACTTTCATTTTGATCAAATTATGGCCCTTTTTCGACTTAGAATTTCAGGTTAAAGTTTGCGTGCAAGCTACTGTACAAACTCATAACTTCAATACTACTTATACTACAGCTTTGAAACTTTCAACACTTGTTAATCATCATATCCCAAGTGTGTATGCCAAGAACCATAACTCTAACTTTCATTTTTATCAAATTATGCCCCTTTTTCGACTTAGAATTTCAGGTTAAAGTTTGCGTGCAAGCTACTGTACAAACCCATAACTTCCATACTACTCATACTACAGCTTTGAAACTTTCAACACTTCTTCATCATCATAATTCAAGTTTGTCTGCCAAGAACCATAACTCTAATTTTCATCTTGTACAAATTATGGCCCTTTTTCGACTTAGAATTTCAGGTTAAAGTTTGCGTGCAAGCTAGTTACTTTCATACTTCTTTTACTATAGCTTTGAAACTTAAGACACTTGTTTACCATCATGACCCTGACTATTTATGCCAAGAACCATAACTCTTTCTTTCATGATAATCAAATTATGGCCCTTTTTCGACTTAGAATTTCAGGTTAAAGTTTGCGTGCAAGCTACTGTACAAACCCATAACTTCCATACTACTTATACTACAGCTTTGAAACTTTCAACACTTGTTCATCATCATAATTAAAGTTTGTATGCCAAGAACCATAACTCTAATTTCCATTTTGTTTAAATTATGGCCCTTTTTCAACTGAGAATTTCAGGTTAAAGTTTGCGTGCAAGGTAGTTACTTAAATACTTCTTGTACTATAGCTTTGAAACTTAAGACACTTGTTTACCATCATGACCCTGACTATGTGTGCCAAGAACCATAACTCTTTCTTTCATTTTTAATCAAATTATGGCCCTTTTTCGACTTAGAATTTCAGGTTAAAGTTTGCGTGCAAGATAGTTACTTTCATACTTCTCGTACTATTGCTTTGAAACTTAAGACACTTGTTTACCATCATGACCCTGACTATGTATGCCAAGAACCATAACTCTTTCTTTCATTTGTAATCAAATTATGCCCCTTTTTTGACTTAGAATTTCAGGTTAAAGTTTGCGTGCAAGCTAGTTACTTTCATACTTCTTGTACTATAGCTTTGAAACTTATTCATCATCATGACCCTGACTATGTATGCCAAGAACCATAACTCTTTGATTTTTTTCAAATTACTGCCCTTTTTAGACTTAAAAATTAAGGTTTAAAACTTTGTATACCTTTATTTTATCTTACATCAGGTTTATTTTCAAAGGCCCATAACTCATCCTTGCTTTTTTATATTTGATTTTTGCCCTTTTCACTTGAAATTAGAATTAAGACTTATAAATAATTGTTAAAGGTTCAATGTTAGTGTTTTTCATATGTAATGCTATAGAAAATGTTTAAAACAGATGTACTTAACATACTTTGGTTGAAAGTGTTGAGTAATTGTGGGGTGGGTGGGGGCATAGACTATACTATACTATACCATACCATACCATACCATACCATACCATACCATACCATACCATACTATACTATACTATACCATACTATACTATACTATATTATTACTATACTATACTATACTATTACTATACTATTACTATACTTTTACTATACTTTTACTATACTATTACTATACTATACTATACTATACTATTACTATTACTATACTATTACTATACTATTATATTACTATACTATTACTATACTATTACTATACTATATACTATACTATTACTATACTTTTACTATACTATACTATACTATACTATACTATACTATTACTATTACTATACTATTACTATACTATTACTATTACTATACTATTACTATACTATTACTATACTATTACTATACTTTTACTATACTTTTACTATACTATACTATACTATACTATACTATACTATACTATACTATACTATACTATACTATACTATACTATACTATACTATACTATACTATACTATACTATACTATACTATTACTATAACTATTACTATACTATACTATTACTATACTATTACTATACTATACTATACTATACTATACTATACTATACTATACTATACTATACTATACTATACTATACTATACTATACTATACTATTACTATACTATTACTATACTATTACTATACTATACTATACTATACTATACTATACTATACTATACTATACTATACTATACTATACTATACTATACTACACTATTACTACTACTATACTATTACTTTACTATACTATACTATACTATACTATACTATACTATACTATACTATACTATACTATACTATACTATACTATACTATACTATACTATACTATACTATTACTATACTATTACTATACTATTACAACACCAGCAACACCAACACCACCACCAACAACATCAACACCACCACCAACAACAACATCAACAACAACACCAACAACCAACACCACCACCACCACCACCAGCAACAACACTACCACCACCAACAACAACACCATCAATGACAACACCAGCAACCAGCATACCATACTGTACTACACCACGCCACACCACTATAGGTGGGCAAAGATAGTGGGTTGATGGGTGTGGGATCAGGGGTTTATGGGCTGGGTTGTGTAAACCCTAAAAAAATCTACAAGAATAAATTAAGTGTAATTTATTGATTTCCTTACTTGGATTAAGAAACTTTTGTTCATGTGTGTTTGTTGGAGGCGTCATAAACTCCTGAATCACTCCCCAGTTTAAATGAAGCCCAGTTACAATGTGCTTAATAATTCTGACTTTTCGAATAGTCGAGCTTGCAGTCGTTTCCGACTGGCTCTTGTTAGCTTTACTATTTGAAAAACATGTTGAGCTTTTATAATAGAAGGTTTTGCCTGTAGCTTATTATCTTACAAATACTTTAATCGTGGTGCACTCAATCATCTTCAGCCTAATTCCCCCAAGTTCGTAACTCAAACTTTCAGATTGATTAAATGTTACCAACTTTTTGAAGTTTGGTTATTTCAGGTTTTTTAAGATCATGTAATTCTTGTTGAGTTTCCTGGATGTTTTTGAAGACAAAATCAGTTTTCTAACTCTGTTTCCTTTCCTTTTGATACTGTTTGAATATTTCCAGTTTATGTGTTTTCTGTTGACTCCAAATATGATAATTGTTTCTGGATTTTTGTTAACATACTTGTTTTCATCAACCTATAACTAAGTGGATATGGCTTATATCCCATGTGCTGCCAGTGTATATGTATGAAAGTTATATATGAAACTACTGAACAACTCAGTATAAATACAAACATGTCAACTGTGGTAACAAAATTGGAAAAGTAAGTCATTTTGCAACCTGTGTAAACCTGCTTCTTTATATTTATCAGAAACAATAATTATTCATTGAGCCTGCTAATCACTATTACTTACTATATAGCCATAAGATGTTTACAAAATATCATTCAGAGATATTTATGTTTTTACAGCAACACAGAAGAGATGCAAATTCCTGAACAGAAACCTTTAAAATCAGGTAAGCATACTAGTCATATAAAACCCATTGTCTTGTAGATGCTGTCAGCCAGTTTTCTTAAGTAAAACAGATGTCTGGGTACCATTGCAAATAACAACAAAGTTTTAAAATTTAGCAGAAGAATGTGAAAATCAGACCCCTAAGTAAAACGCATATTTAATGATTATGGGAATAAACAGCCATTTTGATTTGTGATCACAGATGTCATCGATTCTTGTGGTAATTTGCATGAACTTATTGTGTCCCAAATGGGTGCTTGAAACTCATCTACTATCTCTGCTATGTCCTGTTTTAACTTCTTTTTGTTAAATGAATACTGTGAGACTGTAAATAATTTTTAACTATCATGTGCGGAACTTATATTTCAACCTTGTCAGCGCAAGGTCAAGGTCACCAGTGGTGTTTGGAGGTTGTTCCTCAGGTTTGAGCCATGTATGTCAAATACATAACTTCTAAACCCGAGGAAGGAATTATAGGAAACTTTGGTCAAATGCTCACCTCAATGAGACTAATGTTTCAACCATGCTGGATCAACATCACAAGTGAAGTTAAAAGATATAAGCATGTATTTAATGTCCATTAACATTAATATTAAAATATTGATTGGTGCTTACATGAATGCAGAAAATGACCAGGTTCTGTGCAGGCCTGGATTCTAACAGCACATTAATACACTCACTAAAATCTAAGGAGGAAGAACTGATCATATATATTCAAACTTTCAGTTCCCTCTACTACACACATAACACAGATCAGGAATTTTTTGTGTATCATAACATTATTTAATGGTGAGCCTAGTGTGGAACATTTTTCATGCAAACATGAAAAATATTTCACTTTACGTTTCCATTTTAACATCAATAACCTTTTCAACATTTCCTAATACATTTAGGGATATTGCTGTCCTTCAGACTGCCTTGTTTTAACCTAAAACACCTGCTCTACCATCTTACTTTCATTGTAAAATTAGATGTAAATTACTTGTAAAATAATGCACAATGAAACTGTCAAGCTTGAACATAGGTCAAATAAGGATACGTTATAAAAGATGTTGGTTTGTTTTTGGTTTCATGGAATTGTGGTGTTGTAATTTTATGATATCATTACAGAGAAAGATGAAGAGAAGAAACCAGAACAGTTAAATGGAGGTGATCCGCAACCTTGATTAAAACTGTTATTAGATTTAAATACTCTAATTAATTTTTTGGTACTTATATCAAATTCTTCCATAGATTATAACATTGTTAGACAAATCTTTTAAAATTGTTTCTAACATTTTAGCTTCTTTGGAAATCTGAGAAATTTTTTAAAATATATCTTTTGATGTCTTTTGATACATGCAACTTTTGTGAGATTTAAGTAATACCCAGTCATTATAATGCATGAGCAATCAGTGGAGATCCAGATCAGCTGGTACATTCATGCCATCTGATCAGGATCTATGCTGGTTGCATCATGATCAGAAATAACCTGATGCACATG
Organism: Corbicula japonica; assembly: GCA_038501625.1. Lineage (NCBI taxonomy): Eukaryota > Metazoa > Mollusca > Bivalvia > Venerida > Cyrenidae > Corbicula > Corbicula japonica. The sequence continues at coordinate 38,396 of JAZAYU010001262.1, read as the reverse complement.
CAATAAAGGTGTATCTATGAGTTAGAGGGTTAAATCCTCGTCTGTTCCAAAGAGACCTTAGTGTATTGATGTGATAATACAAAAATGCTAAACGAAATAACAAATATTGGTTGCTGAAAGGAGAATGTATATTTAATTATTTATTCCTTCATCATTGCAAGAGCACACAATGTTGATTCAGAACACACCAGTTTTGGATACAATTTTAGTTTTTTATAGTCTCTATATTTTTTGTTGTTTTTTTTTTTCTTTATGCATTTGTGTGTTACTATTCAAAATTTATGTTATTTTTTGAAATACTGGTATTTGTTTGTGATATGTTTGTGATATGTTGGTATTAACCCTTTACGCCTTATATATGACTTTTATCTCATGGGTGAACAGTGTAGATCCAGATCAGGCAGCATCACTTGGTCAGAAGATGAATCTGAAAACCAACAGTGTAAATCCTGATCTTCGCTGTTTGCCCACAAGATACAACTCAACTCAGTCATGTTTTCTGGTCAGCTTGTCAGCTTTTCACCTTGTAAACAAGTGATTCATTGTCTGTTTGAAATGATTATTACTAATTTATTAGCTTTATGTCTTGTAGATTTTTCTCTAAAACAAATCCGTGTATTATTCAATGAATTATACAGTTGAAGAAATGTTGAATCCCCAAATGATTATACGAACGGAAACATTCAGTTTAATAAAGAAGGCATGTTCTGACATGTGTCCCACAGTCCTTTTTTCCCATTATTTCTCATTGTATACATTTTGCATTCCATCTAGTTTGTGATTTAGTGAGCATTATGATTGTTGGACCATGCTTTGTGATTTAATGTTAGTCAGATATATTTTTCATTATTTTTATTATTGTGAGTCATTTAAGATATAAAGTTATAGGCTGTTAACAGCTATGTGGCCAACAATACATGGGAGCTTCAATAGTATCCGGGAATGTTTTTTTTTGTCTCAAATTTTAAATGAATTCATGATACTAGGGTCATTCATTATGCAGTATGTTAAATAATTTCAGAAATAAATAATCTAAGGTTGCTAACTCTCTACATCCCTTCAAAGTAATATCCCTTGTGATCAATGACAGACTTCCAGTTCTTATGCTTGTTGCTAGGCAACCATAAAGCACCCGCACCCTCACTGCCACTGCAAATTCAAGTTCTTCTTAATACAATGTAGTTATAACGAATACCCCTCATGCCCTCCTTCAGTTTGGAAAGAAGGTTATTCACAGGGACTTATGTGCAGGGAAAAGGGGGGTGGTCCACGGTTTTCCACTCAAAATACTCTAGCAATGACGTCACACTGTGTGCGCTGTGCGATGTTCGATAGTCATGCAGAAGTATTGGACTGGCTGCCAATAGTTCAGGTCCATTCCTACGGATCAACCATCTTAGTGTTTTCTTTATATAATCCTCATAGTATTCATGGTTTTACCACTCTTGACCTTGTGACATGAGAATTCCACGTCTATCGTAGGCAAAAATCTATTAATATAATGTTATTAATCAAGTGAATTCATATTGGCCTTGATATTGGGCCGAGGCCCAATAACATGGCCAATGTGAATTCACTTGATTAATAACAATTTTATTATTTAACAGACTAAAACCATCAAACTCATATGAAGACTAAACTGAGCCAATACGGGAATTGCTTGGCCAATATGAGAATTGCTGGGCCAATATGAGATAGTTAATTAACAATATATAATTTTATTTATACAATCAAACCTGTATTAAGCGGCCGCCCAATGGAGTGACAAAAAGTGGCTGCTTATTACAGGTGGCTGTTTAAAACAGGTAAAAGTTAGAACAAAATGACAGTTTAGGACATATTCAAACTGGCTGTTTAAGTCAGGTGGTTACTGAATGCAGGTGGCTGCTAAGACAGGTTGAACTGTTCTTAAAACCAGTGCACATGTATGGCAAGTAATATTTGATCCAATATTAAAATGCTGAAATGTTTTATTCACTTGTGTCAAACTTCGCTGTTTTCAAAGTTTATTTTGATACCAAAAAAAAGGTAACAAGTTTCATTTGTAATTATATGAAAAGTTTATTATTTTTGGTTAACTGAGAAACAGTTTTTCTGGAAATGATTTATTTATTTGTAAAAAATAAGTAAAAGTTTTTCATACCTGTAAAGATGTTTTTAAATATTTAGAAAATTGAGTCCAGGAAGTTATGGAATTTGTCAGTAAATGTGATGTGACTGTTACTTTGGCCAATGCTTTTCTCCATATATACAACTTTTATTAAATGGGGAAACAGTGTATATTCAAATCAGCTGACTGATCTGTACTGTGCAATCCGGATCTACACTGCCCTTGTAAATTTGTTAGGTTATTTCTGACCAAGAAGTTAACAGTATAGTTCCAGATTTGATGGCATGGATGTACTGGCTGATCTGGATCTACACTGTTTGCCAACATGATCCAAGGCATATATGTTTTGTAAAAGGTTAAAACATCAACAATTAGCTTGCTAAGCTGAGTATTTTAGTATTAGTTTACAGAAACTGTTATGCTATGTTCTTGATCATTATGTGTATCTCATCTGATCTAATCAGAAACTGCTCTTAACCCTTTCCTCCATATATACGCATTTTTGCGCATAAATTATGTGAACGGTGAAGATCCAGATCAGCCAGCACATCCATGCCATCAGATCAGGATCTTCACTGGTGGCATTCTGGTCAGAAATAACCTAACAAATCAAAAAGCAGTTTAGACCCTGATCAGATGGCACGGATGTGCTGGCTGATCTGGATCTAAACTGTTCGCCCACACAATTAAGGCATATCTATAGAGGAGAGGGTTAAATTCAATTTGTGGTATCTATGCTTAACACACCTTATGTTTGTCTGTCTTCTGACAAGTGTCAAAAGAAAAGGATGTTATTCTTGGTAAGTGTTTGTTGTTTGGCTTCAATGTTATTTTTGTTGCTTTAGGAACAAATTTGCAAATAAGAAAATTTATTAATTAATATTTGTATGAATGTTTTAGTTCATTAAATTCTTATTTTCATTTGATTTTCAGGTTACTTCTCTCACTTGGTGAAGTAATTTCTATCTTTGCTGAATCTTAAACATTTATTGTGTGGTAGAACAGTGTAGATCCAGATCAGCCAGCAGATCCATGCTAACAGATCAGGATCCACACTGTTTGCTTTTAGATTAATTCTTATTAGATTAATAAATGCAACCAGTGCAGAGTCAGATCAGAGGGCATGTGTGTTCTCACTGATCTGGATCTACTGTGGTTGCACACGCCTTAAAAGGCATATGGAGTAGAGGTTCATAAATTTTTGATGGGGAAGTAGTTATGTGGAATTTGAATGACAATTAGAAAAAAAATCATTAATTCATGGAAGATTTATATTTATGGTTCAGTCCCAACAACAGAAAGTACAAAAGAATCAGTAAGAATGTAAAATATGGGACTGTAATCAATAGAACATGGTCACCTTAATGAAAGTCTCGGTCACAACACCATGTTTAAGTTTTACTGTTCCTTATTGGTTAAAATTATATTTTGTCCAATAGAATTGCAGTATTTTTTCAAATTGTTGGGACAGTTATTTTTATCAAGCATTACTCTTGTAACATTAAATGATCAGTCAGTAAGTGTTTATTAATGAGCAATTACAATTAGTAACATGGCTCTGCCCTGCTATTCCGATTTAATATTGTAAATGCCCATTAATGAACACTTGCCTAACTATCAAAAACTGTTGAAACATTGACAATAGGAATTAAATGATATAGGCCTCTAGACAGTCGTATCATTGCTCATAATCTTTGCTCAGATATAGAAGCCCTATTTCACAATGAGCTTTACAAAATACTGATCTCAAACATGCATCAGGTTTGCTATTTTGATCTTATATCCTGGATTTATTCTCATTAAGTAGGACATCAATCATTGGATGCTTTAATGTTGAAATAACTAATCGCTTGTAAAAGTATAACTACAAGTTATAGAAACAAGTTCATTCATTTTTGTCTAGCAAGGAATTCAAAGATCATTATTTGCATATTGGTATTTAACCTTTCCTTCATATATATACTCGACTCTGGCATGGACAGTGTAGATCCAGATATGCTGGCACATCTATGCCATCTGATCAGGATTTGCACTAAACCCTTTTGGATTTTTAAGGTTATTTCTGACTAAAAAGCAAACAGTGCAGATCCTGATCAGATGGAATGAATGTGCCAGCTGATCTGGATCTACACTGGTGGCACATGCAATAGAATGGGTATATATGGAGTAAAGGGTTAAGTTATCAAATTATATATTTGATGATCAGTCTTTTTCCCAATGTCTGATTAAAAGTAAGTTCAAGGACTTAGAGAATGTCTCGGTGTCTGCAGTGTGGGGACTTTAGCAGTTGTGCTACTTTTTTTATAAGAAAGCATAAAATAAATCAAATGCTGAATTTTTCTTGTCTTTATTTAATGAGAATAAACACTCTACAAAAATTAAAATCAGAGCTCATATTTTAATTAAATCCAAACCTGCACTAAGGATCACCTGTAAAAAAGACTACCTCTGGATAAAGAGACATCCCACTAACTAGATTACAAATAACAAATTCATGTTTTAATAAAGACCACTAGGTTTTTTTCTTGGAAACTGGTGGTCTTTGAAGACAGGTTTCAGTCAGTCTCCTGTTATTCAATGAAAACAGATTAGATATACCAGTTAAAGGGAAAATCCTGGAGTAAGATATGTTATATACTTTCAATGTTTGAAACAAGATTTTTGCAGGGTAACATGTTGTACTCATCCAGATAATTTAACATTTCATCAGTTTAGATAACAGACACTAGTCAGTTTGTCTCCTATGCTTTGTCCTTCTGTCATAGGTCTGCTTCATTATGTTGCTTGTAGCTTCTCTGGTCAACTGATTACCAATGCTTATATAAAAAAAAGAGAAGTTATTTGAATTTTAATATAGGAATTCCTATTGTATATTTGTGTACCTATGATTGATTGGTAACAGCAGCAAGGCTCTTTTTCTTCTTTGATGAGATGAATACAGACCCCATTTCCTGAAATATTCTAGAAAATCATGCTGTTTTCACAAAGTTGTTCATTGTTTATCAGATTGTTTTCATCCTCCAAAAAGGAAATATCCAGCTATCCCCCCACCTCCCAAAAAGGAACAGAGCATTTAGTGACACAATCATCAGTGACAAAAGTCCTGTATGAATTGTTACACTAGTCTGTAGTCAATACAAAACACTATTAAACTGTTTTGTGGGGATGTGAACTGGCATAATTACATTGTACTAAATAAGTTCAATCTGTGATGATGTTTACTGCAAATTTATTTTATTTTGTGGGGTACCTACGGTCATGTGTAGTTCCATATGATGATCAGTTCTATGTCGAGATGGTTTGATAAGAAAATCGAAATTCACATATTACTAAATCTGGTTAAAATCCATCTCCTGAAAACCATTATCCTATCAGGATCTGACAACGAGTCATTGAAACGTACTTCTATCAACAATTTACAAACTTCAAAAGTACAAAACAAGTTTTCGAATGTTGTATCCAAGTAATGTTAACAAAGCTTTTAAAAGAAGTCAAGGAATGTATTGATAAACTGTGTAATACATGTGTTACAGGAGATTGGTGTGCTTTATGTGGTATCACATTCACTTTCACTGTAATGACATCTTCAGGTCATTTTGTGACCCTTACAGAAATCATTATGAATCATGCTTCTTGATTAACTATTTCTTAAAAATAGTTATCTGGAAAACATTGTTGCTTGTATACATCATTTGCAGACCGTCATCAAATCTTAACATTTTGTTAGATCTGACTTCAGTGAGATTGTGTATTACTCAAAACCACGAAATTTCATCCCCACGAATATAAATGGATTTGCAGGAATTTTTAAACTAACATCAAACTATAAAAATTATGTGGATTTGTTGCAATATAGGGTAGTTAATTTATTCAAACAATTGTCTCTCTAGTGTAATGTGTTATTTTGTGCCATTTGTTTTTGCTTTATATTTGATACCAGTAAGCTGTGAAACAGTTTACTTGTACGTTTGTATCTTGTTAATATAGTATGATTGTTGTATACTTGAAATGAGACAGATATCAATCAGTTATGCTTCCATAAAATTATGTTTAAAATGAATTTTTATTATTCGTATACATGTAACTAGTTTTAGATCTCTACATGAACAGATTCTGTTTTCTAATATTTTGTTCAATAGTTAAAATTGTCTGTGTACCATTTTTGTCAAAAGAAAATAGTGTTAGTATTTGCTTGAAATCACCATGTTAAAGGACCAAAATTAGGTAAGAATGTGGTAATGGGAAGAATTAAATAGCGGTTATATGCTAACAGACAATTGTTGCAATACATTTGTATAAAAGAGTTGTTGTTTTTATGCCCCCACAAAGTGGGAGGCATATAGAGTTGCACTCGTCCGTCCGTCCATCCCCAAATCTTGTGGCATCAACTCCTCCTAAACTATAAGGCGGATTTCTTTCAAACTTGCACAGATGATCAAGCAGGATGTGTAGATGATCGTAAAGAAAGGATTTTTTCCTGCGACCATTTTTACCAGAGTTATGGCCCTTTGTTAATTTCAGTTATAAAATCTTGTGGCGTCAACTCCTCCTAAACTACAAGGCAGATTTCTTGCAAACTTGCACAGATGATGAAGCAGGATGTGTAGATAATCGTGAAGAAAGGATTTCTTCCTGCGACCATTTTTACCAGAGTTATGGCCCTTTGTTATATTCATTAATTAAATCTTGTGGCATCAACTCCTTCAAAACTATAAGGCAGATTTCATGCGAACTTGCACAGATGATGAAGCAGGATGTGTAGATGATTCCTGCGACCATTTTACCAGAGTTATGGCCCTTTGTTAATTTCAGTAATTAAATCTTGTGGCATCAACTCCTCCAAAACAATAAGGCAGATTTCTTGCGAACTTGCACAGATGATGAAGCAGGATGTGTAGATGATCGTAAAGAAAGGATTTTTTCCTGCGACCATTTTTACCAGAGTTATGGCCCTTTGTTAATTTCAGCAATTAAATCTTGTGGCATCAACTCCTCCTAAACTACAGGGCAGATTCCTTGCAAACATACACAGATGATGAAGCAGGATGTGTAGATGATCGTGAAGAAAGGATTTTTTCCTGCGACTATTTTTACCAGAGTTATGGCCCTTTGTTTTTTTCAGTAATAGTATCTTGTGGCATCAACTCCTCATTTACTTTTGGACAGATTTCTTTCTAACTTGCACACATGATCAAGATGGCTGGGTAGATGATCATAAAAAAAAGATTTTTTTCTGCTGCCATTTTTAACACAGTTATGGCCCTTTGTTTATTTCACTTACAAAATTTTGTGGCATCAACTTCACATTTTCTATTTGGCTGATTTCTTTCTAACTTGCACAGATGATTAGACATGAGGTGAAGATTGTTGTAAAGGACATTGTCTTGCAACAATTTTCACCACAGTTATGGCCTTTTGTTTATGTTAGTTATTAAATTTTGTGGCACTTACTCCTCATTTACTAATCATGATCACCACATGTTGTTAATACCTGGTACAAAATTTTGTAACAAATGTTATTGCAGCAGTGGGGCCATCAGTGTCCTGTGGACACAGTCTAGTTTTTATTTCTTTTTATCTTATATTTCAATTCCTTATTTTAGATGATCACATTTTACTCTCTCTTTATTTGTTGTAATTGAAGTTGTTAGTGATTTACAAGCACAAGGTCAAGGGCACAAACATGAATTTTGAACCCCAAAGGTCTTGGGGCTAGAACACAAGTGTTGTTAAGGCTCTTACATGAACCCCATTATCATTTTCCTGAAGCTGTTGTGATAAATGGTAAATCATGTGTAAACATAATAAACTGTGATCAGGAAGTGTTTATAAGTTAAAGTTACATATATCTTTTTATGGTTGGATGCAATATTTCAAGACAGGGGTTTGTCTGGTGCAATCTTAGTTAAGTTATATGATAATTTAACTTTCTGGTCCGAATCCTCATGAAAATGAAATATTTCTGCCCAAGAGGGGGTTCAGTAAACCCCACTGAACCCCCTCGGGATCAGCCTTGGCTGTTGTTTTTTTATTGATTCTAAATTGCGTTAAAGGGTTTCAATATTTTTATTTATTACCTGATACCTTATATAAATGTTATTTGGTAGTTCTGACTAAAAAAGTCCATGTTTGTGAACTGTTGGCCGGTCAATAGTTTCGACTGTTTCCCTCGTGTGCTCTGACATCATGTGGAACAGTAAAGAAACAAATTGACTCCAATGATTATTTCTCCATAAATAAAATGTGGTGAAGTATTTAAACAAATTAAAATTTTGTCAGCAAAATGACTGTTTCCTTAAGATTTTTTATGAAGTAACAAAGAAAAACAATATGAAAACCTACTGACATACTAAATGTTGGCAGTGTGACATGAAGCAAGATTGTTAAATTAAAAAAGTTTAATTAAAAACATATTTGCAAAATTATTTTCTTGTTCCCTTTTTATCTGTAAGTATTGTTAAAACAGTAATTGATCAGGTAATAAAACAGTTATTTCATAATTGATTTGGGAACAGTCAAACAGTTGTCCCTCGGTGTCAGGGATAGTGTTTTGAACTGTTGCCTGCGGCCTCGGGCAACAGTTCAAAACGCTATCCCCTCCACCTCGTGCCAACAGATTAACTGTTCCCAAATCACATATGAAATAACTGTATATTACACTGAACAAAACTTGTAACATAACATGGATATAACAGGTTTTGCCAATAGATGTAGTTTGCTGAAATATTACTAAATATTGTATGAAGTATTGTATTTAGTTTCAAAGAATAACGACTTAGAGCATCACATACATTGAAAAAAAATATCTTTAGTAGCATATCACTCTTTATTTATTTATTGCATATTTCTTCAAATTGTATTAATAAGATCATGGTCCTTGCAATAGCAAAAACCAGATAGCAGTCTTATGTAAAGATACAGCATTTGTGAAATTGATACAGGTAACTGTTCCTCATTTTTATCTATACTTATCTTACTTGTTTTTAAGTTTTCTGCCATTAAATATTAAAACAATTGATAATGTAAATAAAACAAAAGTTTTAGCTGTTGCTGTTGGAATCGGTTCCTCTTGGAACAGTTAATACATAATGCAACACTTGTTAATAAGTGTGCTTAAAGTTTCTTGTTTTATGTAGTTTTTGTTTTGCATTCTCCAGTTGCATTGTAATGATGTGAAAAACATGTGCCTTTTACATGACATTTATTTACTAAGGTGAAAAATGTTAACCTGTTCACATTTTGTAGAAAACTTCAACATGAGATGCATGATTTTTTTTATAGAACTATCAGCATTTAAACCACCAGACAGAATATTAGTGCTTTTTTTTGTATATAATTGCTTGTTTTTGTATATAATACCAGTTTCCCATGTTTACTTTCATGTGATACCACTAGACCACCTATATTGTATTTTTTAATTATAGGGTAGCAAAAAATCTACCATTGGGTCCGAAAAATTTTAACTTCTTTCTAAATACTCATTAATTTGTTGAAGGCCTAAGTTCTGAATAATATAAACACATATTAGTGATTTGCAAGTTTTATAGTATTGATGAAGATTTTATGCATACTGAATATATTTTGTGTGTACTGTGTACCAAGCTAAAATGGTAAAAAATACCAAGTACAAGTACAGGGTGATTCATAATATCTGGTACACTTTTGAAATTTAATAATGTTAATAATAGCAAATATAGTCATACAATATTCACATAATAATAATTTAGGGACTTTAAAGTTTTGTTTGATATATAATATAAAATACTTAAATAAAGAATGATGTCCTTATATCAAAATAATATTTATAACGAATGTTCAATGTACGTACATTTTGGTTGATTATGTCGTCAAGTCTTTTCTTAAAATAGATTATAGCTGATGTGCACCTCTGTGGAAATATCTTTTTCATTTCTTGTAGAATTGATGATTTTAGCTCTTGCACTGACTCTTGCCACCATTACAATCACGTGACCGTTCGTATAAACGGTCCGAGATTCTGAAATCGAAACATTACCGTTTACACGTGTAAACGTTGGAGCCTTACTTGGCACAAATGTTCACCATGACAAGGCGGTGTGTCCGCACAATACCCAAGCCTGTTGGTCCAAGGTCAATGTCACTGTTACTAAAAATAGAATTCTCTTGTCCGGGCTGTAATTTGTTAGGAAAAGAGTGATTTCAAAATAACTTGACACAAATGTTCATCATGACAAGGCGGTGTGTCACGTACCATGCCCATGCCTGTAGGTCCAAGGTCAAGGTCACTGTTACTAAAAATAGAATTTTCTTGTCAGGGTTGTAACTATGTTAGGAATAGAGTAATTTCAAAATAACTCGGCAGAAATTTTTACCATGACAAGGTGATGTGTTGTGTACCATGTCCATGCCTGTAGGTCCAAGGTCAAGGTCACTGTTACTAAAAATAGAATTTTCTTGTCTGGGCAATAACTTTGTTTTGAATTGAGGCTTTTCAAAATGACTTGGCACAAATGTTCACCATGACAAGGCGGTGTGTTGCATACATAACCCATGCCTGTAAGTCCAAGGTCAAGGTCACAGTTACTAAAACTTGAATTTACTTGTTTGGGCTATAACTTCTTTATGAATGAAGGGATTTCAAAATTACTTAGCACACATGTTCACTATGACATTGCATTGCATTACCACCAACTTTTTCACAGAAATTTCCGTGATGAGAAGAAAACAGTGCCACAAATACAAATAATTTACTTGATCATCAAGTTTATGCATATTCTTATAATTACTCGCACATCACTGTCTTTGAAATGCTATTATTCCCATCATTGCACTTGAGTGTCTGAAAACGATGCATAGCGGGGGCATCCGTCTTCTATGGACACATTTCTAGTTTACTGAGTGAACAGTCACTGCATTTTGCAACAGTGTCAACACTGCAAAAATTAAAAATGGCGAATGTAAGGCAAATTCTGATTGGCTATCATTAATATTGGCATAAATGGAAAGGGTCAAAATCAAAATGTAAGTGCACCGGTAATTTATGTGATGGACGTATAAAAATACATGATGGACATATAAAAACAAAGTTGCACTGCTATTTGAAATGGCATTGCACCAGTATTTTGTAGGTGCACCTGTAAATTTATACGTCTGTCGCTTAAATTTTAATGTCCAACGCATAAATTTACAGTTGCACCAGTAATTTTGTATGTAGGTGCACCTTTAATTTTCTTTCGTGCCTTTTCGTGCGCCATAAGAGCTTAAGTATGTGCTTTGCAAACTCTTAATCAGCAAAATGAGTAGTTACTTTTATAGCTTACTTATGTCTTACCTAATACCAGATAACAGGTACCATATTTTGCAAGTATCTTATGTTTAGTAACTTGCCCCAACATCATGGAAATCAATAATTTGGATTTAAGCTCAACTGATATTGATATCTTTAAACACTCTTTAAATCTTTCTTTAAACACTCGCCACACAAAACATTATTTTATGTCATGTTTGGTAATTGACCTACATACACTTAGAAGTTTAAACATGATCTGAGGTTGAACAAAGGATTTTTTTTCATGATATTTGGGCCTGTTATTTGAAAGAGTAAGGACAGGGTAAATGTAGACTTTTCACCAGTGACTGTCAATATTATAGTATTATATAGTATAAATTCTGCTACACATTATACAGGTAGCAACATCTGTGATATACAGTGTTGATGAAAATATTTTGCTCAACTAACCAACAAGTGGTTTATCAAAAGATTGCAACCATAGGCCTAACTAAGTCCGAACACAGTAAAAAAGTATGATACACTGTTAAAAAATTTTCAGCTATAAGATACTCTGAATAATAGAGCACACCCAGAACACCATCTACAACATCTCTTGTTTTATTCTTTGTAGCTGACATTAACTCTTGCCAGGTTATTAAAAATTAGTATTGATAAAAATTTTATTGTGTTTAAACTTATTATATTTAGATAATTGTTGTGATAACATGCAAATGTATAACTTTGAGTAAGGCATGTAACAGCAAAGTTACCCTTTATTTCATAGATAAAAATTTTATCGCATGTGCGACCAGTGTAGATCAAGATCAATGGGCACATCTGTGCCATCTGATCAGGATTTCCACTGTTTGCTTTTTGGACAGATAATACCAAATATATAAAAAGGTGAACTGCACAGATCCTGATCAAAAGGCACAGATTTGCAGGCTGATCTGGTTCTACACTGTTCGCCCACTCATAAACACGTAAATATGTAGGAAAGGGTTAAACTTGGTTGGTATGAGAAGTGTTGTTTGTGATTCCAGGCTTTTGCTTAATGTTGTGTCAGTTACAAAGTAACAGTGTGTGCTGCTTGTTATCATACTCAGATAATTCGTATATCTATGGGTATTAAAAAAACATTTTAGTTGCATGTGTTTGTTATTCATTTATACAGATGCACATTACATTTCAACGCGAATCACTTCATAAATGTTGCTGATCATTAACTAACACTTAACACTTTCAATCTGTAAAGATCTATAAAGGGAAATTTACTAACATATATCAGAACACCATGTACCACCTATACAATTGGAATCAGCGCACGCTGTGCCACCTATACAGAGAATATCAGTACACAATGTCTGCCTATACAGATAATATCTTTGCACCATGTGCCACCTTTACAGAGAATATCGGTACACCGTGTGCCACCTATACAGAGAATATCTGTACACCATGTGCTACGTATACAGAGAATATCCATGAACTATGTGCCACCTATACAGAGAATATCCGTGCACCATGTGCAATCTATACAGAAAATATCTGTACACCATATGCCACCTATACAGAGAATTCCCGTGCACCATGCGCTATGGATACAAAGAGTATATCAGTACACCATGTGCCTCCTTTTCAGAGAATATCCGTACACCATGTGCCTTATGTACAGATATGATTTGTACATTATGTGCCACCTATATAGAGAATATCATTACTCCATTTGCCACCTTTACAGAGAATAACCATACACCATGTGCCACCTATACAGAGAATATCAGTACACCATGTGCTACCTAAACAGAGAATATCTGTACACCATGTGTCAACTATACAGAGAATATCAGTACACCATGTGCTTACTATACAGAGAATATGTGTACACCATGTGTCAACTATACAGAGAATATAACTAAACTATGTGCCACCTATACAAGGAATATCCGTACACCATGTGCCGCCTTTACAGAGAATATCCGTGCACCATGTGCCACCTATACAGAGAATATCTGTACACCATGTGCCACCTATATAGACAATATCCGTGAACTATGTGCCACCTATACAGAGAATATCCGTGCACCATGTGCCACCTATACAGAGAATATCCGTGAACTATGTGCCACCTATAAAGAAAATATCCGTGCACCATGTGCCACCTATACAGAGAATATCTGTACACCATGTGCCACCTATACAGAGAATATCCGTACACCATGTGCCACCTTTAAAGAGAATATCAGTAGGCAATGTGCCACCTATACCGAGAATATCCGTACACCATGTGCCAGCTATTCAGAGAATACCGTAAAGCGTGTGCCACCTATACAGAGAATATAACTACACTTGTGCCACCTATACAGAGAATATCAGTACACCATGTACCACCTATGCAGAGAATATCCGTACACCATGTCCGCCTATACAGAGAATATCCGTACATCATGTGCCGCCTATACAGAGAATACTAGTACACAATGTCCCACCTATACAGAAAATATCAGAAAACCATGTGCCACCTATACAGAGAATATCCGTACATCATTTGCCGCCTATAAATAGAATAGAAGTAAACAATGTGCCACCTATACAGAGAATATCCAAACACAATATGTGCCACCTATTCAGAGAATACTGTATAGCGTGTGCCACCTATGCAGAGAATATCCATACAACATAGTTCCACCTATTCAGAGAATACCGTCTAGCGTGTGCAATATATACAGAAAATATCAGAACACCATGTGCTACCTATACAGAGAATATCAGTACACCATGTACGCCTATACAGAAAATATCAGTGCACCATGTGCCACCCTTACAGAGAATATGTGTACACCATGTGCCGCATATTCAGAGAATATCCGTACACCATGCGCCGCCTTTACAGAGAATATCCGTACACCATGTGCCACATGTACAGATATTATTTCTACATTATGTGCCATCATTACAATGAATACCAATACACCATGTTCCACCTATACAGAGAATATCAATAAACAATGTGCCAGCTATACAGAGAATGTCAGTACACCATGTGCCACCTAATCTGAGAATACCGTATAGCATGTGCCACCTACACAGAGAATATAACTACACCATGTGCCACTTATACAGAGAATATCAGTACACCATGTGCCACCTATGCAGAGAATATCCGTACACCATGTCCGACTATACAGAGAATATCCGTACATCATGTGCCGCCTATACAGAGAATATTAGTACTAGTACACAATGTGCCACCTATACAGAAAATATCAGAAAACCATGTTCCACCTAAACAGAGAATATCCGTACATCATGTGCATACTTTAAAGAGAAAATAAGTAAACAATGAGCCATCTATACAGAAAATATCAGAACAGCATGTGCCACCTATTCAGAGAATATCCGTACATCATGTGCCGCCTATACAGAGAATATTAGTATTCAATGTGCCACCTATACAGAAAATATCAGAACACCATGTGCCACCTTTACAGAGAATATCTGTACATCATGTGCTGCCTATACAGAGAGTATCAGTACATAATGTTTTGCCTATACAGAGAATATTAGTACACAATATTCCACATGTACAGAAAATATCTTAACATCATGTGCCACCTATGCAGAGAATATCCGTACACCATGTGCGCCTATACAGAGAATATCCGTACATCATGTGCCGCCTATACAGAGAATATTAGTACACAATGTGCCATCTATACAGAAAATATCAGAAAACCATGTGCCACCTATACAGAGAATATCCATACATCATGTGCAAACTTTAAAATGAAAATTAGTAAACAATGAGCCACCTATGCAGAAAATATCAGAACACCATGTGCCACCTATTCAGAGAATATCTGTACATCATGTGCTGCCTATACAGAGAATATTAGTATACAATGTGCCACCTATACAGAAAATATCAGAACACCATGTGCCACCTATACAGAGAATGTCCGTACATGAAGTGCTGCCTATACAGAGAATATCAGTACATTATGTTCCGCCTATACAGAGAATATCCGTACATCATGTGCCACCTATACAGAGAATATCCGTACATCATGTGCCACCTATACAGAGAATATCCGTACATCATGTGCCGCATATACAGAAAATATTAGTATACAATGTGCCACCTATACAGAAAATATCAGAACACCATGTGCCACCTATACAGAGAATATCCGTACATCATGTGCCGCCTATACAGAGAATATCAGTACATAATGTCCACCTATACAGAGAATATCAGTACATCATGTGCCACCTATACAGATAATATCAATACACCATGTGCCACCTATGCAGAGAATATCCGTACACCATGTCCACCTATACAGAAAAAATCCGTACACAGGCTGTCAAGTGATCTTTCTTCAAAAAGTAGGAAAAAAGTAGGAACCCTTTTGACAAAAAAGTAGGAGAAAAGTAGGAAAAAGTAGGAACTTTTTCCTCAAAAGTAGGAATACATAAACAGTTTTTCAGAGTTGGGACTTCACTCTTTCTGTTACAAATTATATGTATCATGGTCATCCAGCTGAGGCCCCAACACATAAGCCAGACTGCCACTGCTAACTTAAAGAGATGTCTATGTGGAGTCAGTATGGGTCTATGGGGTCTCATCTTGATGAATAAAAACAGCACTTACAGCAATACCATGGGTTTAGTCTTCCTGCTATTATGAGAGATGTTCAAAAAGTAATGAAAATGCAGTTTTATTGCAGAAAAAATATCGACTTTCAGTGTTTCAAGTTATACCCTGATCAGAGCTCTTAGCAGGCCTGAAAAAACTAGACTGTGTCCTGGGGACACGGATGCCCCAAATGCTACAAGAACACTTGTAAAACAAAGGGCCATAACTGTGGTTAAACTAGTCGCATTTTCTTTACGATCATCTTCACATCCTGCTCGATCAATCTTTGCAAGTTTGAAAGAATTCTGCCTATTGGTTAATGAGAAGTTGATGAGAGAGGGACAAGTGCAACTCTCTATGACCCTCACCGAGGGGGCATTATGAGTGCAACTCTATATGCCTCACACTTCATGGGGGCATAAAAAAGGGGTTTTATAAAGGCTCAAGTCTAAAAAGGCCTTTTACTGTAAATATTTCAAAATAACTAATTAATAAAGGATACATTGTTAGAATTCTCATTGAAAAAGCATGACATATACATTTGTATCAGTATACAAGTGTAGGGGAAGGGGCCCATACCCTTTTTAATTTTGGGGAAAAAAGTTAATTGACATGGAAACCTACTCTAAAACCACATATATCTGTAATAGGCATGTTTTATATCTAAACTTTGCTATAATGCTTTTGCCCACAGTTGCAATAGTGTAAACATATCACCAGACCTGATTTAAAAAAAATAAATTTTACAACTCAGCATTTGTTAGATTTCTCTTTGAAAAAGTTCAGACATACATAATGCAAGCAGTGCTCAGTTGCAATAAATAATTGGTCATTTTGAAAAATGCTGAGTTACATAATAAATGCTGAATACATGGAAAACCCATGGTCTTGAAAACACTACTGCCAACATCTAAATGTATCTTGTTGGTGAACACAACAGCATTCTGAAAAAACTCAAAAAGAAAGGAGGGGGAGAAATACAGTAGTACAACCATTACAGTGACAAGGCTGGGAGTCTATAGATTTTGAGTGAAAACTACAGGCTTTTTGGCCTTTTTATAGGTTTTTCAGAACCAGGTGTTTTTCAATGCCAAGGGATGGGACCCATGCCCAATATTTTGGGGGAAAATAACATTATTTCTTCTGTAAGAGAAATAAAATATCTTATGTAAAGTTACTTTTTGCAGAAAACTGCAAGATTTTAAAGAAATTTTATGAGGGGAAGACTGTCTCTACTAAAGAAGAAAAAAAAAGCCCTGAGAAGATTTAAAAGCTTTTAAGTTTGCTCTGAAATTACAGGTCTTAAAGGTTTTAAAGGTTACGCTAGGAGGCTTGCTAGATGGCTCAAACATTCCTCTAAATACTCTTAACATTTTGGCCACTTTCTATCACATGGGAATGACGGTCAGACCTATTCTACGATGTATAAAGTTATGACTATTTCTGAGGTGTTTAAAGGTGATTTCCTGTTAAAAAAATACTTTTTTGCAATTTAACGGTTAAATTATCAGTTTTAAAAACTTGCATTTAAGGAGTTTTCAACACTCACTTGGCATTAATGAAATTAACTGTTATCTATTTTACCCACATGAGTTTTATAACCCCTTTATTTCTATTTTTGACTTAGACAAATGACATTGTCAGGCCTGTTAGACCAATAGCGGTAGTTATGTAGACAGAAGAAATTCATAGAACTTCACACTTATCAATATGAATACAGGTATGACATTTACAAGTACATTACTTTCTGAACACAAAAAAAATATTTTTAAAATCTCCTTTTAAAAGAAATAGATTTTTTTCTTTTGTCCATCTGACAAAAAAGTAGGAATAGTAGGAGGTTTTTGTGAAATAGTAGGAAAAAGTAGGAACAAGACTAAAAAGTAGGAAAAACTAGGAAAAAGTAGGAAAAAGTATGACCGCTTGACAGCCTGCGTACATCATGTGCCGACTATACAGAGAATATTAGTACACAATGTGCCACCTATACAGAAAATATCTTAACACCATGTGCCACATATACAGAGAATATCCGTACATCATGTGCCGCCTATAAAGAGAATATTAGTATACAATGTGCCACCTATACAGAAAATATCAGAACATCATGTGCCAGCTATGACAGAGATATCAGTACAACATGTGCCACCTATTGAGAGAATATATTTACACAATGTGTCATCCATACAGAAAATATCAGAACACCATGTGCCACCTATACAGAGAATATCCGTACATCATGTGCCGCCAATAAAGAGAATAATTATTAGTACACAATGTGCCACCTATACAGAAAATATCAGAACACCATGTGCCACCTATACAAAGAATATCCGTACATCATGTCCCGCCTATACAGAGAATATTAGGCCTAGTTCACAATGTGCCACCTATACCGAAAATATCAGAACACAATGGTGTAACAACATGCTCTCTTTTCCTCTCTTCTCTTTTCGCTGCGTGGTGAGGTAGCCCAACTATTTGTGCGCAACAAGAGCTTTTCTATATATACGATGGTCGCTCTTCGCGCACAACCCAGTTACTATTCAAATCAATGCGGAAAATGTTCCTTCTATTTCTATATGCCGCCGATCGGAAAATGAATCGCAACTTTTCAATCTTATGCCGGCTTCATAAAGCATCTTAAACCATATTTATTTAAAAAAAAATTACATACCTGAGAAGCCACATTCAAGTAGAATCAATATATGTAATCCTTTATAAGTAACGTTTTCGTTTTTTATGCAAAACTGTTTTAAACCTCCACCCATGTCGATTACACCGCATAAAGTTGATCTGACTCGCGTTTATCGATAATTTTCACCGTGTAAACGGCATATGCTGTGGTAGGTTTAACAAGTTATTTTGCGGATTATTCGTTCATTTTATTGTTACTTTTATCATTATTTATGTTTTGTAACGATATTTGACATACCAGTGTTGAAATTTTCATGTGGGAGTGAAAAAAAAAGAATTTAAATCGGGTCGATTTCCACCACAGTTTTGATCGTAACCGCTTGAGACGTAAAGGACAGACAACGAAAACGTCCGTATGATAATGGGTCTGTAATTGCAGTCGAATTATTGAGACTACGTGGTGAGGCTGTGTTTTGTGAGTGTGGCGATTCCTGATATTCATATTTCACTTTTTAATGAAGTTGTTGCTAGTATATTCAGTAATGCGGGTAGTAATAATTAGCTTAAAGAGACATTGGTCCAGTTGCTCCTATTTTCCCTTAAATTTAACAGATATATTTTAACATTAAAGTTGACGTTAGCTAACGGTCTGTCTCTTAGGTGAACGTCAACAATTTATACCGACCCGACTCTATTGTCACAACGTGTGAAAATCACATAATGCCGTTAAAAAAAGAAGAAAGAACAACTTGTTAATCCGTTTAAACGTTAATTTTTTATAAGTATCATCTAAATTTACTGTTACCACAGTGATAAACAAACTGTATGAAATAGGAAGATATCAAGTCTCCGTTTGTCTTGACCGTAAGTAAAACAAAACATTTTCAAAGTGTAACATCATTCGGATACATCCAGGTAAATTGGATAACGAAATTGAAAATGATAGTGGCAGGAGGTCTGGTACCGGACTCCTACAAGACCGACAGGCTAGTATCACTAGCCAGTCCTATGAGATCTGTCCAGAGGTCCTGTAATAAATATATCTATTACAAAATCCTGTTTTATCTTGAGACCGTGTCGTTAACACACTGAATTTGCGGGGCTCCAGGTCTGAGTGGTAATTTTTCTGACTGACTATCACTTGCCCTTCAGTGCTGTCAGTTCCAGATCTACCATGGTCAAGATCTTTCATGTGAGAAAGCTAACCAGGAAGCTTGCGGAACTTCAGTGGTTCAACCCAGGGGCCCCCGTTTGGCCTGAAAAATTGTCAGGAGTGCCATTGGGTGTATATGACAATTTACTGTACACAGTTTTGTTTTTAAATTTACATAAATTTTTTCATGTATCATTTTTTAATAGATTTTAAAAATCTGCTTGTCATCCTGAAACTCTAGAACAAATAAAGACATCATCTGACTGTCATTTTTTCTTTACAAACGTGACTGCCATCAAAAAGTAAATTAATTTGTGTAATAGTCTTAATCTGTTCTCTACACTGTAATTACCCAAGGTGTTGATTAAATCAGCAGTTTTGACAGTCTGTCACATTGTTATATATGAATCACAATTTATAACACTTGCAGTAACAGTCAGAGGTGCTAATGCGATCAAAGGTGTCAAATTAAATAAAAAAATTAATTTATTTCTAATCCAATGTACATGTCCAGGGCATTTTTCACTGTTTAGGAAATATGACCCATACCCTTGTAATTGAAAAAGTTTGTGTTGTTTTGACAGAAATTGGGAATTTTTTGCATCAATAATGGGTAATACAAAGTTTTAAATATACATATTTAATATTATCAATAATTTCTGGATTAAAGAACCAAATAATGCTGAATTAATTAACCAGCTTTAATATTTTATTAATACATGACACACAGGTTTTTAGTCAGAAATTTTTGTATGGATTTAATTGGGATTTTTTTTCACTAATTAGGAAAACATTATTATATGTTTTGCCATTGGGAACGTGACTGAATATCTTTTATAAAATTGACCAAAAAAGCCCTGACGTCAGACCATGCAAAATCCACAGCTTATGTTGCAACTGCATTGATATTACATTCTCTGCTAGTGTAGACCAAGTGACTTGGGGTGACTAAGTACATTAAAAGAGCATATTGACACATAAATAATGTTAATTGTTGTTCTGATCGATGACATTGGAAACATGTACTAGGCACATGTTGCTTTGTACAAAATACCTAATGAATGAAGCAACTTGTTAAAAAATATTTTATAGAATATCATATAAAACATTATAAACTGACTTAGAATGTACTTACACAATGATAATAAAGTCTATATAAATAAAATAAAATTATTACTACTTAAGTGCACTGTGTTAACAGCACTATTACAGTTTAGTTGTTGTAGTTAAACATAAACACACAAAAATCTTTCAGAACTGAATCCCAATGACATAGAAAGCAATAAAAACATTCAACTTAAAAACTTGTGAAATCAGTATAAAATTATGTAAAGAGTATTAGATATCATAGGAAGTGTTCTTCTTCAAAGTTTTTATTTTTGAAACATAATGGTATCATTCAGTTTCTTCATAGCTGCCATTGTGTCATGCAGTTTCTCAGTCACTTTTTATAGCCTTTTTAATCAGACTAGTATTGTATGACAAGTGAAGAACAATTAATAATTTAGATAGGATGAATACTTTTTAATGTTCTATTTTCTCCATCTTTATAAGATTTCTATTTTCTCCAACTTATAAGATTACCTGGTATATTTACAATTTTAGAATAAAAAACAACAGTTACTGAGCTTGTATGTTGCTTTTTCCCCATCCACTTTGTTTATTCTTATTGAGTTGTCCCAGATAGCTCAGTTGGTTGCGTTGTTGGAATTGCAAGGCTAGGGGTTGAAAATGTGACAGTACAGGTTCGCTCCCAGGTAGAGGCAATATCATTTACTATATGAAAATGTTAACTTCCCCTAAACTTGCTCCAAATGAACTGTCATGTACATAATAGCTTTTTAATATGACAAATAATTGTTAATAAAATCTTAATGTGGGGAGAGATGTGTGGTGTGCAGACAGTATGGGTTCCGTTTGACCAGGGAGATGACCCTATGCTTCTTGAAATTTCCAAAAAGCCCCATTTTGACCCCAATGATTATTAGTTGAAGGGTATTTTTCCCCCTTAAATTAGAGGTATTTTGACTATTAATTGCCATAATCCCGCCTCAAAAAATATCACAATGACTTTTGAGATTTAGCAGCTAGTGGAACCCATGTAAATTAGACATACACAAAATGTTAAGAAGTGTTGATGGGCAAATCAAAAATAAAAACTAGGGTTGGTGGAGAAAACAAGTGGGCAGTGGTACTAGAACTGCTGAAAATAAATTCATAACATCAATGCCCCCCCCCCAAAAAAACAACAACAACAACAACAACACCCTCACTTTGGTAAAACTGTCTAAAATATATTCAGGGGTGGGGTAGGTCATGGGAAGTGGTAACCCCTCACCATTTTTTTTCTTTATATGCCCCCAAAATGAAGAATATTTAAAATCCAATAGTCCGTTTGTCATCCAGTTTCACATGTCAAGATTAAAAATTTTTTAAGATGGACCAAATTAAAAACAACTTGACACATGCGTTCAGCATATCAAGACAACTTGGCGGGTGCAAACCTATAACCTTACATCATTGGTTAAGATCACAACTAGTGTTTGATCACCATCCAATAATGCATGTAAGGACATGGAGTATAGGCAGTTGTTACCAGGCTGCAACTTTCTCATGTATAGACCGATATGTATGGACCCTAGCTCTAAGGCCAAGGTCATTATTGGAGTATGATTACTATGCAATGCTTGTAGTATCTATAGGTGGTTGTGTCCAGACTGTAGTTTCTATGTTTAGACAGATTGTGAAGTAATCTGCATTTTTTTTCCATTGCTTGTCTCTTCCATTTTCAATTGACATTTAAATAAAGCTGAACACAACATCGTGGGTGGGAGTGGGGACGGGAGAGTTGGGGGGGGGCATAGTCAGTGACAGCTTATTAAATATATTAACAGTATTTAAAGTTCAATTAATACCATATCCCTTTATGAGAACTGCCCAATATAATATACAGATAATAAAGAACTGTAGAATATAAAACTGTGCAGTAATTATTTTTATAAGCAAAATCATCAAGAATATGATCTTAATCATTTTTGGCCTGAAGTTTATTTTACAAAAGTCATAAGACAAGTTTTCTTATTAATATTTCAGCTAAAATTTCAGTTTCTTTTTCATTTAGAAGAGTTTTGCACAACTGATTGCTTCAAATATTGCTTATTTAACAGTGAAAAACTTTTGTAAAGTCAACATACAATAGTTTTGCGCTACGAAATTGTTTTGAGAAGTTATATTTGTTGCGCTAAACTATGGTAAGTCTAGTTACCATAGTTTTGCATTACAATCTTTGTTTATCTGAGATACAATAATTTTTAAAAACTAAAATTTTAATTATTTCTATGTTACTCAGAGCTCCAATATTTTTACAGAAGATGCATAACCTTACATAGAATAAAAAAGTATAAAAAAGTGAATTTCTGAAAAATATATAGTTACAATAGTTTTGCGCTGAGCCCTCGAAATATGTGGCCTATTTTTGTGGCCTATTTGACTTTTTTCAAAATCAAGTGTGACCCATTTGACTTTTTTGTGGCCTATTTGACTTGTGGCCTATATGACTTGTGGCCTATTTGACTGTAATCCTTCCTCCACCAGGCTTGGGGTCAATTACTTTGAAATGTAATTTATTACAATTATATGGTAAATTCTTCAATTACAATTACAACTTTATTACACAATTTTCCTAAATGTAATTAACTAAATTACTATTACTTTACAAAAGTAATTATTTACATTTCAGTTACATGCATGTACATGTAAATTCAGAACAAAAAAAATATATTGAGCAACTTTAATGTTTTATTCATGTAAACTTATAACACATAATTTTATGGGCTGTTTTAAAAAAATGGCTGGAAAAGTGAAAAATTAAAGTTCGTTCAAATTTCAAACTTGTTATTCTGAATTTTTTGCTTATTGAAACTGAGTACAAAACTGAAAGATTTTTGAAATCGGTCAACTGGTTGCTGAGATATTGTCATTTGAAAAATGGCAAGTGAAGTGAAAAAAATGTAAAGAATTTAAGTTCATAAAAAGTCCAAACTGGTTGGTCCATATGTTTGCACAGTCTTTACAGTGATCATAATCAATCAAGTTTTTCCCATATGTGGCAGAATAAAAATTTTATGGAGCTTTATTGGCCTATATTAAATAAATCAAAGAATTTTAATTTATGTGCTTAAAATACAAGTAATACCCTTTCTTATTATTTAAATGTGTATTTCTGTTATAATACATGTTGAAGCATCAAATATAAATGCTTTAGAACTTGTGGTATCGCATAAAGATAAAAAATTCATATTGTTAAAAAAGTGTGTCACACTCCTGACAACCACATAAGTGCAGTGTACTCAAAAATGTTTCACTAAGGCCATTCCTGTTTGTCACAATTTAACAAAACATGACATAGACTTCTAGGAAAAAACATGCCCTTGTTTTCATGTGAAGGATATGTTGACAGAATATTGCAATATGTGCATAATGTCACACTCCTCACAAATTTAGCTGACATTCCCTGAAGGGAGCTGCAGACAAATATAATTTCAATAGAGGTGATAATATTATAATTATTGCATCTAGAAACATCAAACTTAATGATACACAAAAGATTTCTTATGTACCATTAATCTTAAAAGTCCTATAAATTTATAAAGCAAAGAGGTATTGATTTTCTTGAGGTATTTTCTAATCTACCACGCTTGACTTAATAGCATATATTTTGATTACTTTAAGTATAATATGCTTAATTTTATCATTATTTGATGCCTAATAAATGTACCTTTAACTAAAACAACACTAAAACTTGTCTTTACTCAAGCTTTTTGTAAAATAATGGTCTGAACAAATGTGATTTTGAAAAGTGTCACACTTTTTGTCACACTCCTGACATTTTTTGCCCTTTATTTTAGAATATTTTTTTAACGGATGGTGCTGTTTTGATGAAAATTTACAAATCTTTAAAGGGCATGATGAGACACCTCTGCAAAGTAGGAAAATGGAAGTAACTGTTTGTTGTACATTTTTATAACAGGAAAACCCAAATCAGCCAATTTTTTTGAAAAAGCCCATCTGCATCATCTATTCATTTTTATACATATATCCTGTTATTTACACCTTTATTTCATTGTTGCTTTTTTAAATCATAAAAGTTTCAAAATTTTTGTCATTGAGCTAGCTGCACTACGCCCTAAACACTCTTCCTGCAATCGAGAAAAGGTGCTCCAATTGTGCCAAAAGTTCTAGAAGTGTAAAGTAACTGGCTGCTTATTTCGCTTGAAGATCAATAAATTTCGCTCTTAAAAGAACCCTTTAGTGCATTTAGCAAATACAAAATCCTTAATACTAAGAGCATTTGTTTAATGTTTACAACTGAAATAATATGTACACTATTCAGATGTTAGTTTTCAATGTGGGCCGCAGTTTTAGCAGAATATGAATTGTTGTTGATGAATTGTTCAATTAGTTTGTGCACAAAACATCATCCCAAACTTTTAACAGTTAACAGGTTGATAATTAAGATAATCCTTACACTTAACACCATTCTGGCATTTCACTATACAATCTGTCAAAGGTGAGAATCACTGACTGCTCAGATTAGGATATATGCTCTGTTTTGTATCATATGGAACAAATTAAATTAAAGTTGCAGACCATTGATTTTTAGAAATGTACATGTATATTAAAGGAATACACCTGCCTGGATTTCATCAATACAAGGTTATAAATCGTTACTTTTGCATCATTTTGACATATATAACTTTATTTTATGTTAAATATTGACAAAGTTATCTCCTGTCAAAGATCGCTAATTTGCGAAATCGGCGGGCATCGATGATGGTCGCCATGTTTGGTTTCTTTTCGATGCGCGCACCTGTTGATGATGTTATTCATTCATATAACAACTACATAATTGCGTATGATTTTTATAGCATGAAAATTCTGAAACTGAATTAGCCGAGTTTAACAGCTTGTAATGCCACCATTAATACGGAGAAAGAATGCAGAGAATTGAAGCACGTGTTACCTTATTTTCTTGTTTAAAAGTATGGAGTAAAGCCAATATATAGGTGTAGAGCTTGTGATATTTTTCCTGATCAACTTTGCAGATTTTCCGGCCAAAAATGCGTTTACTTAGTGAGATGGTTACTAGTATATGATTTCCTTAAATTGGAGGTAAACGTTGGAATTCAGCGATCTAGCATAGTTGTATGCGGCATCTGAAGCGATCTAATTAAACCCCACGTTTTCATTTTCTATTTACAAAATATGAAATGTAATATATAGATCTTTGCAAATACATTTTTCTTGAATTTATTATTCAACAGTCGAATGGTTCTTGTTTTCAGTAAAATCACATAGTTTTGTTTGTCTCCTGGTGCAAAAAATGTATTGTTTGGGTAATATTTGACCGTTATTCGACTTCAGTTGGCCCGCGCTTTCAAAAGACACCAACATGCTTACTAATTGGCAGGCGGAGTTTACCCAGAAAAAGTATAGAAATCGGTCGTAATTGGCTAATTTTTTTTACCATAACGTTTTTGACCTGTAAATTTGATTTGCGACATGGAGACAGTGAAATATACAGTAACTTTATGACACTACGATTTTGAATAAACAGATGTCGGTGGATTTAGAGCTTGTCAGATATTTGTCTGGGGTTGTAAACAGTTGGTGTGTCCCACAACAGTTCAAATGGCTTGGGGGACATTGAACTGTTTATTGAATATGAAGCCATCACGACAAAGATTAAAGGCATAAGACCTACCGGCGTCTGTATGTCGTAATGGCCTGGAGAAGGCCCTGAATTTAATTAATGTGCTTTTGAAAATTTAAGTTGATGAAAAGGGAACTTTGAAAGCCACCACATCTGACTATTATGAAAATGTTTCAGGCCCGGTTTGATTGAGTCTGTTCATGGGTATTAATTGAAATGCATATTACTCCCCACACCGCTAAGCCTGGGGTTGAGTGCAACTCAATACTTCAATACTAACTAAACATTTACTCAATAACTGTAAAATTGTACATTTCTTTCTTAAATCTAATTATAAATTTAATTTTACACACTGAGCGGTACAAGTTTTAACACGCCAGTGTTATTGTTAATTGCCGCTAACTGATACGTTAATCTCACTAGCCAGCTTGCTCCGAAGACCGAAGATAGGGTGATTTATTAAAAAGGTGTGAAATACTTAATTAATACATATTTAATTTGAGGAGACGTTGGGTAACAATAGTAAACTCAATGTTAATTTATACTAAAAGAATATATTTCAAATTAGCGATCAGAGCCTCTCACATTCTCATTTAACATATTGTCTTTTGAATCCTTGTGAGCGATGTAATTACTTGAGCAAAATGTAAGATAAGAAGGTAAGAACACACAGTACACTAAAACTATAATGTGAAATGTTCATATTTATGCTATTTTGCAATATTTTCCCGCATATAGCAATGTTTTCATATAATTAAATTTGCCTGCTTTCATCTCTGCGTGTATTCAAAATGAAAGGGAAGTGTGTAAATGACGTCACACCTCGTTTTTTATCTCTCGCAAGACCACGAGATGTCATCAATGGCCGCACTCATGCTATGCTTGAAAAAACGATTATCGGTGTAATTAAAAATAAGTTTTACAATTATCTTATCCGTCGTCATCGATTGATTACGAAAATTGTATTATTCAAAATATTTTTTATCATTTAAACCCATGTTATAACCAGCCGAACGTATTCCTTTAAGAATGTAGAATGTAAAAATGTTATTGAAATGTAATTGTTAATTACACACTTTTTCACGATGTAATTTATTATTTTCAATTACATGTAATTAAAAATACATCCAATTACACATTACATTCAATTACTTGGACATTTGTAATTAAATTGCAATTAATTTCAATTACAAATTACCCCAAGTCTGTCCTCCACCATGTAAAGCTGGTATGCCAATTAGGGGAAACAATACCAAATAATGAAAACATGAATGGGTCTAAGAAGCAATAAGCTTGGCATTGTTTGATGCTCCGGCCTCTTATCTATATGAAACTATATCATAAAGAATTATGAGGTAACAAAATTGAATTAGAATTTGTTTGCATTTTGAATAATTTAAGCTATTATAATGTTATTAAAATTGTATTGTGTTATTACAACATAAGGCAGTTGTGGAAAAGATTAATTTTTATTACAAATTTAATTCACGATTGAATCAATATTTGATTTTTCTTTTTGGTATGAAAAAAACTGAACTTCGGGTTGTTTCAAGTGTGTGAAGCTGGCTTTCATACCTAGGTGAAGACCATGAAATAATGATTCATTTCTCATATTTACACACACAAACACTCATAAACATTCTCATTAAAACAAAATCTATGATAAGAATTCTGATATTACAGATTTTTTAATGGCTGTTAAAACAGGTATGCTTTTTCACAGCAACTCATGTCAAAACATTGTTCACAGTCCAATAAATTGTGAGCATCTTTTACTGAAGCCATGCCTCATAGTCATAATACATCTCACTGCCAATCATCAGGAATTATGATTCCTTAGATGAATAAGACTTCATCAGTGAAGATTAACAGGGCTTTTTTTATTGCCAGGGGAAGGGGCCCCACACCCTGTAATTTTGGGGGGAAAAGCATGATTTTTTCTCAGAAGGGGAATGAAAAAACCTGAGATAAAGTTACTTTTTGGGGAAAACTGCATGACTTTAATGAAATTTTCTGAGGGAAGGCACCCTGCCCCATAAACGGCTCCTACTAAAGAAGGAAAAAAAGCCCTGATAAAGTTGAAGTGTAAATATTAAATTGTGGTATCTGATATGATCATGATGATATCGTGTATTTCTGGTGTCAAAATAAAACAATGAATAAAAAATAAATTCCAATATCCACTGCAATGATATCTCTAGTGGCAGCCAGTTTTACTTTTTGCCACTATGAATCAATTGCTATTTTATTATTGAAAGGGATTGGCTGCTCTTGTTGTACTTTCAAGAGTCATGATTTTTGACTAGTTTTGACATTTTTTTTGCAGGTTGTTGCCATGGCTAAGATAACCCCAAGGTTGGAAAAAAGAAAGAAATGGCTGGAAGAAAAGAAGAACCTTTCAAGAGTCACCAGAGGTACAGTATTGTTCAATACCACATAGTGACATACTGTAGTGGAAAAATATGAAGAGAGGCATATAGTAATCGCACCGTCCGCCCGCCTGTCCTTCTGAAATGTCAGCCCGGTAAAATCTGTCAGGCCGGTAAAATCTTGTTCTCGCTTCTTCTCCAAAACAACTTGAAGGATTTCGTTGTAACTTCAATGGAGTGTTTGCAGGCTGTCAACCAATTCCTATATTCCTATATTTCTCCTATATTTTGGATCAGAATCCTATATTCTGAAAAGCCTTCTATATTTCTCCTATTTTTTTATGTATATTCCCATATTTTTTATCCCCCGCCAATGAAATCGGGAGGGGGATATTGTTTTGGCGTCTGTCCGTCACGTCATCACGTCGTCACGCTGTCCGTCCCAATTTCATTTCCGCGCTATTTCTCCGCAACCACTGGATGGATTTCAACGAAACTTTGTGGGAACCATCAGTACCAAGAGGAGATGCGCATATCGTTGTCTTGTTCTGGTCAGACCATTTAACACAGAGTTATGGCCCTTTGATAACCTATGCATTATGTATATAGAGCAGTATTCGTTTCCATGCTTTTTCTTTGCAACTATTGGATGGATTTCAATGAAACTTTCTGGAAACCATCTATACCAAGAGGAAATGCGCATATCATAGTCTTGTTCCCGTCAGACCGTTTAACACAGAGTAATGGCCCTTTGATAACTTATGCATTATGCATATAGAGCAGAATTCGTTTCTGCTATTTCTCTGCAACTACCAGATGGATTTCAGTTAATCTTTCTGAGAACCATCAATACCAAGAAGAGATGCACATATTGTGGTCTTGTTCCAGTCAGACTGTTAAACACAGAGTTATTGCCCTTTGATAACTTATGCATTATGCATATAAAGCAGTATTCATTTCCGCGCTATTTCTCTGCAACTACCGGATGGATTTCAATGAATCTTTCTGAGAACCATCAATACCAAGAGGAGATGCGCATATCATCGTCTTGTTCTGGTCAGACTGTTGAACACAGAGTTATGGCCCTTTGATACCTTATGCATTATGCATATAGAGCAGTATTCGTTTCCGGGCTTTTTCTCTGCAATTACTGAATGGAATTCAATGAAACTTTCTGGAAACCATCTATACCAAGAGGAGATGCGCATATCATCGCCTTATTTTGGTCAGACCGTTTAACACAGAGTTATGGCCTTTTGATAACTTATGCATTATGCATAGAGAGCAGTATTCGTTTCCATGCTTTTTCTTTGCAACTATTGGATGGATTTCAATGAAACTTTCTGGAAACCATCTATACCAAGAGGAAATGCGCATATCTTAGTCTTGTTCCCGTCAGACCGTTTAACACAGAGTAATGGCCCTTTGATAACTTATGCATTATGCATATAGAGCAGAATTCGTTTCTGCTATTTCTTTGCAACTACCAGATGGATTTCAGTTAATCTTTCTGAGAACCATCAATACCAAGAAGAGATGCACATATTTTGGTCTTGTTCCAGTCAGACTGTAACACAGAGTTATGGCCCTTTGATAACCTATGCCTTATGCACATAGAGCAGTTTTTTGTTTCCGGGATATTTCTCTGCAACAACTGAATGGAATTCAATGAAACTTTCTTGAAACCATCAATACCAAGAGGAGATATGAATATTGTCGTCTTGTTCCTGTCAGACGGTTTAACACAGAGTTATGGCCCTTTGATAACTTATGCATTATGCATAAACAGCAGTATTTGTTTCAACGCTATTTCTCTGCAACTACTAGATGGATTTCAATGAATTTTTCTGGAAACCTTTAATACAAGCAGGAGATGTGCATTTTGTCATCTTGTTTCAGTCAGACCTTTTAACACAGAGTTATGGCCCTTTGATAAGTAATGCATTTTGAATGTAGAGCAGTATTTGTTTCCTTGCTATTTCTTAGCAGGAAACTATGGAAACCATCAATACCAAGACAAGATGCCCATATTGTCTTGTTCTGGGGTGACCGATTAACACAGAGTTATGGCCCTTTGATAAGTTATGCACTATGCATATAGAGTAGTATTCGTTTCCGTGCTACTTCTATGCAACTTCTGCATGGATTTCAATCAAATACTGCACTATATTTTTACTACTGCGTTCATCTTTTTAACAACTTGAAGACTTTTCGTCTCATTTTTATATTCTGGTGAGCTGCCCAACCCTTTTCACCATCTGAAGTTTTTTTTTTCACTGTTTTTGCCATCCATGATAAATATCTAAATAAAGCCCTATGTCTTCAGCTGTTGTGTTAGTAATAACCAGTACTCTGCGGGGGATATAAATTCAATGAATTTGCTTGTTGGTATTTGTTTTGCCGATTAATAAAGAGAGTAAATATTGCTTTGATACTGCTTAAAATTTGCTTTCTTCTTTTTATTTCTAGAACAAAACTCAACTTTTAGATTGGTGAAAACTTGGCAGGTGGCATTTACTTAAGTTTTAATCTGATTCTCTAACAACAAATTTTCGCTTCTATGCAGAATTCTTGTTGCAGTTGCAACCAAATGCAAAAAATGTTAAAGATCATTAAATTTTATTCACCAGCTGCAAGGACTTGAGAGCTTATATTTGGTATAGTGTATATGGTCGTCTAAAATGTCGAGATGGACCCCTTGGAAAAACATGCTTGACAGTGAACAAGAATTCTTCAGCTGACTTTTGTGTCCAGTTTTCCAGTTTGAAAAGAG
The DNA here is from genome assembly GCA_038501625.1 of Corbicula japonica. Lineage (NCBI taxonomy): Eukaryota > Metazoa > Mollusca > Bivalvia > Venerida > Cyrenidae > Corbicula > Corbicula japonica. The sequence continues at coordinate 6,753 of JAZAYU010001262.1, read as the reverse complement.
TGTTATCAAACTCTGTATGCAAAAGAAGGTGTCTTTACAAAAACAATACGATTCAAAAGACAAAGTCAAATAAAGGGAGGTAATAAAAACAATATTGTTTAAAAATTTGCAACAACTATTTTTGTTCAATAAATTGAGATAAATTTAAAATGTTTTTATTAGGATAATCTGCAAAATATTTGCATAGTTTCCTAAAATTATTGTGTTTTTTTTATTGAACCACTTAATGGATAAATTAAGTTAAATTACTGTTAAACTTCAATGAGCCTAACAGGTATAATGTCCTATTACCAAGAAGGCTTTGGTTTTTGAAAATTATTGCGTTTGTATAGAAATTCAATGGCAGTTTGAATTAAAGTTCAGTTATGGTTATAAATTGATATATTTTTATCATTTCTCTTGAAACTTGTAGCAATATTCTTTTTATTAAGGTTAACTAACTTATTTGACTGTAGTACTGTTCCATGCAGATTAAATAAATAAATGGAATAATGTTAAAAATCGTTTATTCCGGAACTTCTAGAGTAGTGAAGGGCATATAATTTTGTATGATGTATTGCCTACAGGTTCTCAATAGAGTTTGTCCAAAGTAAGGCATTGGGGTCACTTTTGACTGAACCCTTTTGGACATTGTAACCCAGATTTTTACACCAAGCATGTGTCGATGCTGTGTACAGTACTATATATCATAGAAGACAAACAGAAACTGAAAAATCCGGCTTTGTTAATGCATTTTCTGCATTTCCCCCTTGTTTGAATGGTCATTCAGATGCTGGTGATGTGCTTGATGGTGCTGATGTTAAAGTTAATGGTTTCCATCATTTTTACAGTGGACATTTTGGACCGTGATAATTGTAGAAACAGTAAATGCACAGGTGAAAATCATTTGTACAAGTGCAAGTAAATAAAACTATTATCAGTTCCAAACTCCTATTTTTTGCCTCAAAATCATCCAAAACTCCTATATTTGTTGCAAAAATATTCCTATATTTTTCCTATATTTTGGAGATGACCTGGTTGACAGCCTGTGTTTGTCACCAAGCCCAGTTGAGCATACATGTATTACCAGGAATTTTTGCTCTGATTATTTGTGGCAATCATGTTATGTGCCCTTAGTCTTTACTATATAACTTCTATCTGTCATTTGACCCAGAAGGTGACCCTTTGACCCTTGAAGTTTCCAAAAAGCGTTATTTTGACCCCTAATCCACTGAAGAACTGTATTGGATTGACACATTGGTATAAAATTTATTTGATATTTTTTAACAGATTGGTTTTCTGTCTGTGGTGTAGTTGTCACTCACTGTCACTCAGGTAAAAAGATTGCAAATATCCTGTTTATTGATTTTCATTGCACACTTAATACCATATATAGTGTATACCAATAGTGTATTATCATTTCAATCACATGCAAAAATTATATCACAGGAGGATTCTTACACTGTTTATTTTGTCTTTCACTAGCTCAGGTAGCTAAACAGAGTCCTTCAGGACCGTCAGCAACCTCGGCCAGTAGATCACCCCGCTCCTCTCCAAAATCAGGTAAACTAGCTCAATCCAAAGTGAAAACTGGCAAACATAAACATGGCACGAACACATCTCAGAAAACTAAAAAACTAATGGATATAAAAAATGGTGCTAAATTTAATCAGTCAGCTAAAATAGCCAAATCCAGCGTTGAAACAGTTACTACACAAATCGAGTCGGACAGTGATTCCAGAGATACAACTTCCGCCAAGAAATCAAAAGTTGTGTATGTAGACGCTGTGGAAAAATTAGAAAGCAGTTCAAGTATTCATGTTCCAAAGAAGCTGATGTTGTTTGTTGGAAATTTACCAGAGGATATCACAAAGGAACAAGTTATGACACATTTCAAGAGGACAGGTTAGTATTGAACATGCAAAGTAAAAGAGATGGGTTTTGGTAACCAATTTTACAATGTACTGTTAAAAAAATTATATTTTACCTTTTTATCAGTCTAATGGTGAAATCAGACTTTTTGTGAATTTTTCATACATCATGTATCTGAATAAAATTATTGGTCATTTTATAGTCAAGTGTTTACCATGGTTAAACACATGAAAAGAACAGTGGATTAGGGATAGAGTGTGTGACTTCAGATCTGGAGAGTGTGGAATTGAATCCCATTGGGGATGAGATACTTCTGCAGTCTTCCCAATCCAAATTCGGCCTGACTACTGGGTTCAGCCCAGGAAGCACTCATCAAACGTGATTTATATAAATTGGAATAACAGTTCTATAACTTGTTCCACAATCAGTGTAAAATACACATAGGAAATAATTTGTTGCATATTCCATCACTTTAGATTTTGGTTTCACAGATTTACAAGATGAACATAAGCTAATAAGCATGAGTTATTTACAACAGTGATTCCATTTGACCTGGGAGATGAGCCTTTTTTCTTGAAGTTTCCAAAAAGCCTCATTTTATCACCATTGATTTTAGTTGATCGGTCTTTTTTCTGAAAAGTAATTTTGACTAATTGTTGGCAGAATCCCCTAAATATGGAATAAATTGACCCCTGAGACTTAGCAGCTAGTTGACAAGGACCAGGGACATTCAAAACAGCATTAATATGGATTATGTTTCTTACTTAGTTAGTTAGTAATGGTAACCCAATCCAATTTTAAAATTAAGTTTAATTAAGTTTCTCCCTACTTTCAAGCATGAAGCTGTAGTAAACATACAACAGCTGGTATGTTTAACATCAAGAAAAATATTGAGTGTAACAGGTATTGCAATATAACATAACTGCATAAAATATGACAAAATGTACAGGCATGATAGTTACATGTATGATAGTTCTTATATTTTAGGTGGTGTGAAGTCTGTGAAGATCCCTAAACAACGAGGTACAGATACTGGGAAGGGATTTGCCTACATTGAGTTCAACAGTACCATCAGTCATAGGGTAAAAGACTGTGTAACCTAGCATTTCGTTAACATACATCAATAGGCTTATAAGTTATATACTGTAATTGTAATAATCTTGTATTGAGAGAAAACTGACATGTTTCCAGTGTGGCTTAAATATTTGAGGTAATTCTAAAACCTGAACACTTTTTAAGACTGGAATTGGCACTAATATCCTTGTCACAGAAGCAAATCCTCTAAAGCAACATATATTTGATACAGGACTGAAGATGATAAAACTGAGATTAGAAACCAGTCTTAAATGTCAAGCATCTGATTGGCTGAAATGGTGACTGGTCAAATGGCCACTGGTGGCCATTTCAGCCACTGAGATGCTTGAAATTTGAGACTGGTTTCCATTCTTAGTTTTATAACCTTGGGTCTAAGTAAACTCTGTATGAAGGCTGCCATTTCATTCTATCATTTTACAGATTTGCACTATAATCCACCCTGTTTAAAGACCAACCCACTATAATGACCACTTGCTCTTATGGTGGTCATAACAGCGAGATTTCACTGTACATGTAGATATTTGCTGAATAACCTTAGTGGTCTGAAGCTAAATAACTAGAGATTTGACTTTATTATTATGTTTAGCTTGGTTTACGACTGAACAACACGACCCTAGCGGGAAGGAAGATTGTGGTAGAATTTACCTCAGAAGGAAAGATGACGGAGAAGAAAATCCACGAAAAGTTACAAGAGAAGAATGATAGGGATCAGAAGATGCCTTTTGACACGTGACTTGTGAACATTTTCCTAGGTTTCAACTCAAAACTTCTGATAATTTAGAATGGATTTGCTCATCTTTAGATTGAGATATTCCGTTCAGTATTCACAGGGGTTATTTGGAGAAAAATATTATCTATCAATGTTAATATCATACATTGTTGTTAGAATGTTTATATGCAGGCTGATCTGGGTCTTAAGGTTAAAAATAACATGTGTTCAATTTCATGAGGAAAATGGTTAATACCAGTATCCCTTCTTGTTTTGTATCTGTATTGGATTCTTGCAAGTATAAGCAGTGCAAACTTGTGCAGGTTATACAGGAATATATTTACTTAACTGGGAACAGTTTACACTTGGATAAGACTGCATAGGTGTTCATGCTGGGAGAAGCAGTTCACCCTTTACTCCATATATATTGGTTTTATCCCATGTCTGACCAGAGAAGATCCCGATCAGCCAGCACGTCTGTGCTGTCTAATCTCGATTGACACTGGTCACTTCTCTGTTAGAAATAACCTAATGAATGAAAAGCCAACAGTGCAGATTCTGATAAGACAACACAGATGTACAAGGTACCAGCTGATCTGGATCTACACTGTTTGCACGTGCCATAAAACCCTTATGTATGGAGTTAAGGGTTAATGCTGTTAACGGACAATAAGATTCATACATTAGACTCCTAAGGAGTATAAATGCTCTGTATTGGGGTGCTATATCACTGTAAATTGTATAAATTTGTTGATGAAAATAATGCCAAAATACAGAGAACAAGCATGCCAAAATACAGCTACCTATATTTAATAATCTTTCAAGTATGGTAAAGTCAACGACAGTGGCAGTGCTAACTTGTACAGTTATTTATTCAATTTATTGACTTGCATTTGAGTAGGTTTACATGTATTTTGCTGAATGTTTATCTTTGATATAGAAACTAGATGGTAATGCTTGTTGTTATATTTATACATTTATGGTGCAGTATGTTTTTTCAACAATTTATATTCACATATTGTTTTCTTTAAGAAAACTTGAGATAATTTGTTAAAATTTTGTAAGAATTTTGCACTGTGTGCACAAATTTCGACAAACGATGCATTTGACTTGCCTAAAATAATCATTTTTTATTTGTTTATGGTACATGTATAAACCAGTAAGTAATAATGGATAATTTTGAGTGTTACTTGAATGTGAGAGTAGAGTGAATTTGCAATGATGCCTAGGCTTGCTGTAGACTTCCAATTAAGTGAACATGAACAATGTTGTATCTTGGTGACATGGCAGGTTGAAGGCTTTTTACCATACACTACAGACTAAAGCATTGATATCATACAACTTTAGTACTTGACCAGATTTAACTCTTTACTCTATATGTATGCATTTAATTTTTTTGCCTATGTGACCAATATACAGGTGCCATCTGATCAGGATCCACATTGTTCACTTTTTGATCAGAAATAAGTTAAGAAATAAGTGAACAGTGCAGATTCTGATTAAACAGTTCAAATGTGCCAGCTGATCTGGATCTACACTGTTTGTCCACACCACAAAGGCAGATATATATATGGAGGAAGAGGTTAAAGTATTTTTGAGCTGATACTGGCAATACAACAGTTTTATCATTGTTAACTGTATGACCAGTAAATTTAAACCTTTCCTGTATTGATACACCTTTATTGCTAGGGCAAACAGTTTAGATCCAGATCAGCCGGCACATCTGTGCCCTCTGATCAGGATCTAAACTGTTCGCTTTTTGATTCATTAGGTTATTTCTGACCAAAAATGAGACCAGTGCAGATCCAGATAAGACGGCACGGATGTGCCAGCTGATCTGGATCTACACTGGTCGCACACACGTAAAAATGCGTATATATCAAGGAAAGGGTTAACTATTTCCACAACTTCTCTGATCCTTTTCTCTAATGATAAATGTAGATCCACACTTTCGCATTTCATTGGTGATGTATCAAAATGATTTTAGGAATTGTTTAATATTCATAATAAATAAGTTCGTAAAAATTTATAAAATTTTGTTTATATGTTAATTTGATACGAGTGTACAGGAAATTGTGTGTATGCATCGAAATAGTGTTTGTTACTAATATATATTTCGTCACTTTACTATTGCCTGGTTCAGTAAGAGTAATAGTAACAATAAAAGTAAAGACATTAATGTTTGTAGAGCAGTCTAATCTTGACGTCTCTATTTGACACATTATCTTTGTTTTGTGTTGTTCATTCATTTATTGTTTGACAATGTGTTGTTGTTTTTGGTTACATTCAGCATGATGATAGGATTACTTTAAATGGTTATATTGTCTGTGAAAAAATTCTGATTTTTTATGTTTGTTTCGGTTAAAAGTTTGTGTTCTAATTTCTATACACATAATGCAGTAGCACACATGGATTCCTGTTAACATACGATCATTATCCACCTAACTGATCCATGTATTCTCATTAACTCAGAAATCTGCAAACTTGATTATTTGATAAAATGTTAATTGTTGTGAATACAAATTTCAAATACGTTTGGTTTTTTTGTCTTTAATTAATGAGGTTTACCATAATGTCATACATGTAGGTTGTTTGGCAGTCAGTGCCTGAGAATGTAAAACTAAAACTGGAGAGCAGTCACAAATCTCAGGCATCCGATTGGCTGAAATGAGGACTAGTCAACAGAATGATCCATTGAACACTATAAATCTGTTATTCCAACCCAAAGATTATTTATCATGCTTCAGAATGCTGTATTGTTACCTGATCATTTTATAGATGACTGAACAACTGAATGCTGTTAATGGCCTGGGGAACACAACAGGAATCTGATATACTCCAGATGATTAATGAAAAAGTATTTGTAAGGCTGCAGTTTTACGGGGTTCAAACAGATCTCGAAAAGGCAAAGAAACAGAAAACATGTTTTGGTGGAAATCGTGAAATTAAAAAAAATTCATAGATTTAACAGAATAGTTTGATTATTAAGAACAGTATTACTGAAAATTCCTATAATATCAGGGCTGCCGATTTTCCGCGGATTCGCGGAAATCCGCGAATTTGGGGTCCGCCGGGACCAATTTTGAGATCGATGTAAA